>WNWU01000002.1:74372991-74390487 GCA_012654045.1 Ptyas mucosa
GGAGCAGTTTCTGAGTAACCCAAAGATTAGGCGAGGATTTTCAGCAAAGCCCAAAACTTCTCTGCTTTGTGTATTTTCACTTGCAGGAGAAAAAAGTACTTTTGCTTTGTTCGTGGAACTGCTGAGCCACAAAAGCAGGAAAAAAACATTTGCCGTTAAGATATCGGTGGCTTAGAAGATGCTGTTTCCCCCGAGATTAGGATTTGGGGGAACTTGGGGGACCTTTATAAAAAAAATAGCACTGTAAAAATTCAATTCTGGAACGGGTTCTTTCCGCTAGAAAATTATGTTTCATTCTCCTCGTTTTTTCTTCTGCTTTCTAAATACGTGGTAGTCTTTGATTTACAACCACTCCTTTCGTGACTCTATCCCAAAGGTGCTATTTCCAGAGGCAACTGAAGATGTTTCACTTCTCATCCAAGAAGCTTCTTCAGCTCTGATTGGATGTGTGTGTATGTGGGGGTGGGGGTGGGGAGAGAAATGGAAGGATTTTATAGTCTTTGCAGACAGCTGGTCATTTGCGTCCTTTTTAGAGAGTCGTTGAGGCCACTTGGACGTTTGTTAAACCCTTCCATCCTCCACCATCCAGTCAGAGCTGAAGGAACTTCTTGGATGAGAAGTGAAACGTCTTCAAAGAAAAACCAGAAAGTCCAGTTGCCCCTTGAAAAAGCACCTTTGGGACAATGGAGGATGCAGACACCAGCCTCCTCGATGTAGGAATCAGCCACTAGCTGCACAGGCCGCTGATGGGCCACAACACCTGCTCTCCACTCTCCATGCTCTCAGATCAGGAGTGAGTGGTCCTTGCTCATCGCCTGAGCTCTGTCTCTCATGTTTCTCTTGCCTCTGTTCCTCCCTATCTACAAGCCGTCCTAATCCTGAAATGCCTTGACCTGACTGGCCCTGCCCTTCCCCATTTTCCTCCGAAGCCAACGAAGCCGCCCCTTCAATCTGTCAACTCAGGTTCCAGGTTCCTCATCTTCCCCCACAGATCCAGGGGCATGACAATCACCGTGGTCACATGATCAGACCCTTGGCAACTGACTCATATTTATGACGGTTGCAATGACCCGGGGGTCACGCGATCCTCTTTTGCGACCCTCTGACAAGCAAAATCAGTGGGGAAGCCAGACTCACTTAACAGGCCTGTCACCAACTTAACCACTGCAGTGATTCAATTAAAAACGGTGGCAAGATAGGTCATAAATCGGGGCAACTCTCACTTAACAAAGGTCTCAATTAGCAACAGACACTTTGGGCTCAATCGCGGATGTAACTCGAGGACTACATGCGTGGGCGCAGAATGAAATAAAACAAAAGGGCCACTTCCACAAAAGATTTAAATTGCAATTAGGTAGGTCTGAACTGAAGGCAATTAGACTGAGATTAAAGGGGAAGCAGACTGGAAAATGGAGTTTGCAAAGGGAAGAATGAATTGCTCACAAAGGCTGTGATTTTAATAGTCCAGATTATTGATCTGATAGAAATACCTGCTGGATCTCCGAGGCGTGCACGCATGTGCGAGCGCCCACGGACATACAGAGAAAGTACTAAATAAGTAATAAATTGAAAACGTTGGAAGGGTGTAATGAATTATAAATAACGGCAAAACCAGCAAGAGTTGTACCGCTACGTAAAAGTGTTTAACGCATTTAAGGCAGCAGGGAATGCAGAAAAATACGTAAACATATCCTGCTGGCTGATGCTCTCATCCAGGGCGAGCCGTTTTGTATTTGTATTTGCTTTAAAGAACGCAAAAAAAAAAAAAAAAGACTTGGATACAAGGAATGGACTCAACGGTACTTTTTGTTGAGATATTCTCTCTCCCCCCCTCTTCCTCTCTCCTTCCTCTTCAACATCATCATCCTCTTCCATCTATCCACCCATCTTTTCTCTCTCTCTCATCTCTGTCTGTCTGTCTGTCTATCTATCTATATCTATCTATCATCTCTCTTTATCTCTATATCTATCTATCTATCTATCTATCTACTCTCTCTTTATCTCTTTATCTCTATATCTATTTATCTGTCATCTCACTCTATCATTTATCTATTTATCTATCATTTCGCTCTGTCTCTATTATCTCTATCTATCTATCTATCTATCTATCTATCTATTCATCTATCTATCTATCTATCTCTCTCTCTATCATCTATCTATCATCTCTCTCATCTATTTATCTATCATCTCTCTCATCTCTCTCTCTCTCTATCCTATATCTATCATTCTATCATCTATATCTATCTATCTATCATTTCTCTATCATCTCTCTACCTACTTACCTACCTATCATCTCTATCTATCTATCTATCTATCTATCTATCTATCATCTCTTTATTATCTATATCTCTCTATCTATCATCTCGCTCTCTATTTATCTATCATCTCTCTGTCTCTATCATCTCTATCATCTATTATCTCTCTCTATCATCTATCAATCTATCATCTCTCCATCATCTCTATCATCTATTTATCATCTATCATATTTCTCTCTCTCTCTGTCTCTCTGTCTCTCTCTCTCTCTCTCTCTCTCTCACACACACACACACACATATTTAAACTCCATTGCCCTCAACTATTAAAATTAAAAAGTCCTGGTGGCATAGTGGACTAATTCACTGTTCACTGTTTTTAAGATCAGCTGCTTGCAATTACTGCAAGTTCAAATCCCACCAGGCTCAAGGTTGATTCAGCCTTCCATCCTTTCCATCCTTTCATCCTCAGGTGAAATGAGGACCCAGATTGTGGGGGCAATAAGCTGATTTTGTATAAATATACAAAAGTATGAAGGCTATTGCTTAACGCACTGTAAGCTGCCCCGAGTCTCTGGAGAAGGGCGGCATATAAATCAAAATTAAAAAATAAATATTTTTTTTAAAAAACCAATAGATACCAACTTTGTCGTTACTCATCCTGCCTTCCAGAACCAATTAATGATGAGTATCGAGGTACCACTGTATCTTGTATCAACGTGTTTGCCTCCTTTCCTTTGGCCCCATCACATGGAGGAATTCACTGGAGAAAGCGATTATGCTTGGAAGAGTTAGCGCTAAAAGGAAACCAGGCCGCCAAAGGATACGGTGGCTGGACAGCACCAAAGCAGAGCATAGAACAACTCAAAGAAGCAGTGCAAGGTCAGAAGACGTGAGAGACCCTGCCCAGGGAATCACCACAAGTCAGACATGACTGAATGGATCACATCATCATCACGATTGTGTTTGCCGCCACCATGGGGTAGGGTGGAGATTTTTCGGGGTTTCATGTGTTGATTTTGAAGTCTGCACACTGCCTGGAGTCATCATGTGTGAGTTGGGCAGCCACATCAGTCTATGTCTATGGAGAGTCTCAGTCCTCCAGGTCATGGTTGTCTCAAAGGTGCCTTTTCAGGAGGCAACTTCGTTTTTTCTTTTGAAGACGTTTCGCTTCTCATTCAAAAAAAATCTTCAGGTCTGACAGGATGGTGGGAAATGGAAGGATTTATACTCCTTGCAGATAGCTGGTTATTTGCATCCTTTTAGATTTAGAGGGTCGTTGAGGCCCCTTGGAGGTTTGTCTGTAGTCCTCAGGGTCACCTGAGTAGTGAATAGATTTCCAGAGAAAAAAAATTGCAGACTACAGGAACCATTTCCACCACTCAGGTGACCCTGAGGACAGAGATAAACCTCCAAGGGGCCTCAACGACCCTCTAAAAGGATGCAAATGACCAGCTGTCTGCAAGGAGTATAAATCCTTCCATTTCCCACCATCCAGTCAGAGCTGAAGAAGCTTCTTGGATGAGAAGCGAAACGTCTTCAAAAGAAAAAAAAAAAACAAGGAAAGTCCAGTGGCCTCCTGAAAAAAACACCTTTGGTCACATCAGTCTGTCTGACAAATAATACGTAAAAGTAAAAGATGTCGCACCTCGTTTGGACCTGACGGGCTCCTTCTTGGTGCTGTCCCAAAGAGTGGGGCCGTCTGCGTCACTACTGAAGCCCATGCTCTTCGTCCCCGAATCAACCCTTTCGTTGCCTTCTGGCGCTCTGAAGCTTCTCCTGGAGGGTGTCCTTAAAAGGCAGCCTTCGCAGTCCATCTTGGGGGAACTGGAAGAGAAAGAAAAAGGAAGAAGGGAGAGTGGGTTAGAGATGCCTATTTTTTTTTTAAAGGTGCTCGTCTTCAACCTGTGTTAATATCAAAGTAGAACACAGAATCCTGGGGCTGGAAGGGACCTCGGAGGTCTTCTAGTCCAACCCGCTGCTCAAGCAGGAGACCCTGTGCCATTTGAGGCAAAGGACTGTCCAGTCCCTTCTTAAAAACTCTCCAGCGTTGGAGCAGTCACAACTTCTGGAGGCAAGCTGTTCCACCGGTCGATACCATTTTCAGACAAATGGTTGTCCGGTTTATTTTTGAAACCCTCCAGCGATGGAGCATCCACAACTCCAGGAGACAAATTGTCCCATTATTTAATTGTCCTCATTGTCAGGAAATATATAATATGGAATGCTCTATAATGACGTTATAGGGCGCGGCACGCCACAACAGCTAGACACAAGGACAGTTTTTTCCCTACACGGCATCGTTCTGCTAAACAACTAATTCCCACAACACTGTCAAACTATTTACTAAGACTGTATTACTATTCTTCTTCTCCTCATCCTTCCTACTATCTATCTCCTCCCACTTATAACTATAACCTCGTTGCTTGTATCTTTACGATTTATATTGTTTTATTTAGTTTCCTACTATGATTTTGATGGCTTATTTAGTATCCTATGATTATCACAGTTGTAATTCTTGATGAATGTATTTTTTATGTACACTGAGAGCTTATGTACCGAAGACAAATTCCTTGTGTGTACAATCACACTTGGCCAATAAAGAATTCAACTCAACTCAACTCAACTCAACTCAACTCAACTCTACTCTACTCTACTCTTTCCAATTCCTATTCTCCTTAGTTCTAGGTTGCTTCTCTCCTTGAATAGTTTCCATCCGTTGCTTCTTGTCCTGCCCTCAGGTGTTTTGGAAAATAAGTCGACCCCCCTCTTCTCTGTGACAGCCTCTCAAATATTGGAAGATGCTATCATATCGCCCCAAGTCCTTTTCTTCATTAGACTAGACCAGTGACGGTTGACCTTTTTGGTGCCGAGTGCCCAAAGCGCATCTGTGCAAATGCACGCACGCGTGCCAGAACCCCCCAAATCCAATGCAAGTGCCCCTCTGCGCATGATTCCTGCCATCGCATGCCCTGTTTTGAGCCTGGAAAGTCTCCTGCACCAACCTGGAAGCCAAAATGGAGTGCGGGGGCACAATGCGAGCCCCCCCCCCGTTTTGGACCTGGAAAGCCTCCTGCGCTACCCTGCACCCCTCCACCGCCACCCTGCGCATGTGCAGGGTGGACTGAATGGGGTTTTAATGGGAATTTTAGTTTTATTGTTGAATTTTAATTGGACATGTTGTCTGTTGTGAGCTGCCCTGAGTCCTTGTGGAGAAAGGGCGGCATATAAGTCCGATAAAATAAATAAAATAAAAATAAATAAATAAATGTGCCCCACCCCCCGCGCACATGCGGCAGAGACCCAAAGACCAGCTAGCCGGTGGGAGGTGCTTGCGCATGCGTGGTGGAGCTGAATTGGAGCAGCGACTGGTGTGCCCGCAGAGAAGACTTTGCGTGCGACCTATGGCACGTGTGCCATAAGTTCGCCATCACGGGGACCAGACATTCGTAGTTCCCTCAACTGCTCATCATAAAATTTTGCCTCTTGACCACTTTATTATCTTTGTCCCACAATGTTTTTTTGGTATCATGGTGACCAAAACTGGACACAGTATCCCAAGTGCAGCCTCCCTAGTGCAAAATAAAGTGGATTGAGCATTGGACGTACATTAAAATAGTTAGTTGGGTAAACACAGTGAACCAGTCCATAGCGATGCTCGACAATAATGTAGCAATTCACAAGTATTTAATAGCAAATAAAAATAATGGGGTGGAAGCTTGCTAAATAAGAAATAAGGAGGGATTTCCTGACAGTGAGAACAATTAACCAACCGAACAGGTTGTGGATACTCCATTGCCAAAGATTTTCAAGAGAAGAACTGGAGAACCATTTGACTGGGATAGAATAGACTAGAGTGCCCTGCCTTGAGCAACTTGAAACTAGAGCAGGAGAAACTTCCTAACAGGGAGAACAATTAACCAGTGGAACAGCTTGCCACCAGAAGTTGTGGGTGCTCCATCACAGGAGGTTTTTAAGAAGAGACTGGACAGCCTCTGGAATGGCATGGAGCAGTGATGGTGAACATTTTCAGCACCGAGTGGACCGCGACCTGGAAGAGGAGCTGCCGAGGGCGCATGTGCGTGCCCGAAAATGAACTTCCGGTTTCAGCTACTGAACTTCCGGATTCAGCCAGCTACTCTTCCGGGGTTTTGCCGCGTATGTGCATGCGACGATCAGCTGACCGGCGGGTATGTTCATGCAGGAAAATGGAAGACCAGCTCTTCTAGTTTCCAGTATTGCTGCATGCAAAAAGGCCAGCTAGTTGTCGCAGACGCAGACATGCCAGAGACCTGGAAGAAGAACGGGCGACGCCATGGTTGCCAGGCGACATAGTTCCGTGTGCAACTTTGGGCACGTGTTTGCTATGACGGGTATAGAGTTTCCTGCCTTGGTCAGATGATTGAACTAGAAGCACCGGAGGGTAGGACAAGAAGCAACGGATGGAAACTAATCCAAGAGAGAAGCAATCTGAAATTAAGGAGAAACTTCCTAACAGTGAGGACAATTAACCAGTGGAACAGCTTGCCACCAGAGGTTGTAGGTGTTTCAGCACTGGAGGCTTTTAAGAAGAGACCCGGACAGCCACTTGTCTGAAATGGTGTACGGTCTCATGCTTGAGGAGGGGGTTGGACTACAAGACCTTGAAGGATTGATTCTGATTGATTGATCGATTAATTGAGGTTTGGACACCAAGATCCCTCAGAGGTCGCTTCCAGCCCTATGATTTGATATTCTACTGTGTTTACCTCAAAATAAGACCGGGTCTTATATTAATTGTTGCTCCAAAAGACGCATTAGGGCTTATTTTCTGGTTAGGTCTTTATTTTGGGGGAAATACAGAACTAAATACCTCCGTCTGCTGACGATCTTAACTGGGGCTTATTTTTGGGGTAGGGCTTCTATTACGAGCATCCTAAGAAATTGTGCTAGGGCTTATTTTCTGGTTGGGTCTTATTTTCGGGGAAACAGGTTATGCATATCAGTCTTCCAAACAGTCTCTGACGATGAATCTTCTTCAAACTTGAGCCTTCCAGGTGTGTTGGGACTACAACCTCAATCCCCCATCCATGACATTTGACTGGCTAAAATTAGGGGGGTGGGGGAAGGAAGGCTTTCCAATGACTTCTTTCAATGGGGCTTGGTTACCCCTGGGATGCAACATGGCACGCAAGGCTGAATAGCCCTCCAAATGGCAGAAATGTGTGTGTGTGGGGGGGATTGCTAATTTTAAAAGACTGGATGGATCTGGGATGAAGGGGGGGAAAAAACCTCACCCTACAGCATAACAAGCTCTACTAACAAGGCCTTGGGGTTTCTGGACTCTTCAGCTCTTAATGTCAGCCAAAACCAGAAGGAGCAAGCAGTTAGGAAAGAAAAAGATGAAAAAAAGATGTGGATTTCAAGAGCTGCAACCCTGCAGAGTTTTAAGACGTAAAGCTGAGAGAGAGAGAGAGAGAGAGAGAGAGAGAGAGAGAGAGAGAGAGAGAGAGAGAGAGAGAGAGAGAGGCTGGCAAGGATGAGGGAGGATGCCTCCCCATGGTGGTGACAATTTGGGGGTACATGTTGGCCAAGACTATCCTTCCCATCGGTTGCAGAGTATTGACTACCAGCACCACAAGTGGACATATACACATACACAGACACGAAGCAGCTGTGGTGCTCTCTGAGAATGGTGGTTTTCTTGCAGACGTTTCACGACCCAACTAGGTTACATCATCAGGGCTAGAAGGGAGTGGGGTTTGTGGAGAGGAGGAGGAGGAGAAGGAGGACTGTGAGGTCCTTAATGCTCTCCGAGACTGATTGTTTTCTTGCAGACATTTCATAACCCAGCTAGGTAACATCATCAGTGCTAGAAGGGAGCAGCGGAAAGAAAAAAAAAAGAAAACTGCCAAGTTCAGAGGACACCAATTGTGGTACTCCACAATTTTTCTGGAAATTCATTCTGGAAATGACCACGGGAACCATTTGCACCACTCAGGTGACTCTGACGACACAGATAAACCTCCAAGTGGCCTCAATACCTCTCTAAAAAGAATGCAAAGGATCAGCTGTCTGCAAGGAACATAAATCCTTCCATTCCCCACCAGTCAGAGCTGAAGAAGCTTTCTGGATGAGAAGAGAAATGTCTTCAAAAGAAAAACAAAGAAGAAAATCCAGTTGCTTCCTGAAAAAGCTCCTTTGGGACAACCATGACCTGGATGACTGAGAATCTCTACAGAATTTTAGCTATGCAATTTGGGATGGACACCCTTGGAATGGTGTGGGGGTAGGAATGGATTTCCAGAGGGAAAATTGCAGACTACAGGAACCATTTCCACCTCTCAGGTGACCCTGAGGATACAGAGAAACCTCCAAGTGCTTCAAAGACCCTCTAAAAGGACGCAAATGACCAGCTGTCTGCAAAGAGTATAAATCCTTCCCTTCCCCACCATCCAATCAGAGTTGAAGAAGCTTCTTGGATTAGAAGCAAAACGTCTTCAAAGAAAAACCAGGAAGTCCAGTTGCCTCTTGAAAAAAAGCACCTTCGGGATAGAGAAAAAAGAGAATTTCATTGTCAGTTACCCCACACACTAAAATTTTGCCCAAATGAACCGCTCAATGTTGTGATTTCCTTTGATGCTTTTATAAACCAGGCCTGGCTGCGGAGACAGAATGGCAAATTGTTTTTTTTAAAAAATGTCATTCAGGACCCTCTCATGCTAAGATTGTTCCTTAGAACAAAATGAGGAAGTGGGATGGGGTGGGGGGCAAAGATAAGAAAGGATAGGAGAGAAAAGAGAAGAGACAAAGAGAGAGAGAGAGAGAGAGAGAGAGAGAAAGATAACCTTTTGTTTTATTGAATTAAAATGCCACGGTAATGCGGATGTAGCCTTCAGAGACTAAAATACTTCCTTTTTTCCTTTTTTTTTTTAACCGAGAAGAATAGCTGTCATATATTAGACACAAAGAACAATTACTTGATGGGAAGCCGTCTCTGACAAAAAGCAGATTGGTATTCCTGTCATAGAAAAAATAATAATAAATGCATTATATGGGGAGGGGGTGTGTAGTGGCAGGGAGGGAGGGAGGGAGGGATGGGGGGGTTGAGGAAGAAAAAAAAAAGCCCAGCAGAGACCTCGGAGACTTGAATAATTTAAAACTGCATTTGGCACAATTTGAATTTTTCTTCAGGGAGGCGAAGTTAAATACCTTTAATTTGTTCTAATTATTTCAAATTTGCAAGTTAATTACGGCTGATGGTTAAATAACAAAAAGGACGAAAGGATCCTCTCCGCCGAGTTTTTACCTCCTACCCTCTGCATTACTTAAGCCTGATTTTGAGCATGCATGAATTAACTTTCTAAATAATCGCACAGTTTGACTTAATGGCTCAGGAAAATGAGCATTCTGATCCTCCGAATAACCATTAGCGGACATTAGAGAGGCTACTGGGACCCGTGCTGCTTGCCTGCGAAGTATTTTTTAATGGGGGTCTTATTTACCAATCTTTATCTACTGCTCAAGTTAGGGCACTAATATGGCTTCATTAGGTCCGCTTGTGGAGAAGGGGAGAAATGTCACTTCCCCCCCCCCCTTCGAAAAATAAAAACAAAAACAAAAATAAACCGACGTCCGCTCGGAGGTGGCAAAACTCGTGTTTAAATTAAAAACCAGCCAAGGACGGTGGAATTTAACTCATTTGCGAAGGCGGGGTGAGTCAATCCAGCAAGAAGATCGGGCGTAGAATCCCCAAAGGCATTTTATGGGGCCAGCCAATCAACCAGAATAGAGCTGGAAGGGAGGTTTACAGATTGCAGATTATACAGAGTTGGAAGGGACCTTGGAGGTCATCTAGTCTGACCCCCCCCCACCCAAGCAGGAGACCCTCCGCCATTTCTGACAGAGGGCAGTCCAGCCTCTTCTTGAAAGCCTCCAGTGATGAAGCTCCCACAACTTCCGAAGGCAACTTCTGTTCCATGGGTTGATTGCTCTCACTTCAGAAAATTCCTCCTTATTTCCAGGTTGAAGCTCTCCTTGGTCAGTTTCCACCCATTATTCCTTGTCTGGCCTTTGGGTGGTTTGGAAAATAGCTTGACCCCCTTCTCTCTGTGGCAGCCCCTCTGTGGCAGCCCCCTGCAAAAGATCTCCTAGTCTTCTAATCCAACCCCCTGTTCAAGCAGGAGACCCTATATCTGTGATGGCGAACCTATGGCACTGGTGCCACAGGTGGCACGCGGCGCCATATCTAAGGGCACATGAGCGTTGCCCTAACTCAGCTCCAGCACACATGTGCCCACCAGCCAGCTGATTTTCGGGCCTTCCGGGCCGACCGGAAGTTGGGAAATGGGCTGTTTCCGGCCTCCAGAGGGCTTCCTAGGAGCCCTCCCCAGGCTCCTAGAAAGCCTCTGGAACCTGGGGAAGAATGAAAAACGGGCCGACTGTGCCATCACGTGCCAAAAGCAGGGAGAGTGCGGGGGGGGGGGAGCACACGCAGGTGCGCAGGAGGACGGGGCACAGGTGGGCATTGAACTATGGGTGTGGGCACACACACGAAAGATCCCCCTGCTCTCCCCTTTCGGCACACGACATCAAAAAGATTAGCCATCACTGCCCTATATCATTTCAGACAAGTGGCTGTCCAGGCTCTTCTTAAAGACCTTCAGTGATGGAGCACCAATAACTTCTGAAGGCAAGACATTCCACCGATTCAACAGAATAACAGATTTGGAAGGGACCTTGGAGGTCTTCTAGTCCAGCCCCCTGCTTCTGCAGGAGACCCTATGCCCATTTCAGACAAGTGGCTGTCCAGGCTCTTCTTAAAAACCTCCAGTGACGGAGCACCCACAACTTCTGGAGGCAAGTTGTTCCACTGATTAATTGTCCTCACTGTTAGGAAGTTTCTCCTTAATTCTAGGTTGCTTCTCTCCTTGATGAGTTTTCATCAGTGGTGGGTTGCTACCGGTTCGCCCCGGATCAGGCTCCGCCCACCTGCCTGGATGTCTCTGCACATGTGCAGAAGCTTCTGAGCATGCAAAGAAGTTGTGTGCGTGCACGTGTGGTCACACACCCACTAGCGAACCGGTAGTGACGTGATTTGAATCCCAGTACTGGTTTTCATCCATTGTTTCTTGTTCTGCCTTCTGGTGCTTTGGCAAATAAGTTGACCCCCCCTCTTCTGTGTAGCAGCCCCTCAAATAGTGGAAGACTGCTACCAGGTCAACTCTACTCCTTCTCTTCTGTAGACTAGACACGCCCAAATCCTGCATCTCTGCTTCTTCCTGAAAATGTTCTTCTCCTGAGCACAGAAGAGGTTTTCCCTCCATCACCCCTCATAAGCTCTCACAAGAGTTCCCAGTTGGTATTTGACATTGGTCTGAATTTATAGGGGGCTTCCCTTCCCTTGAACTCTTGTGGCTGATGTGCATCTTGTAGGGTTGATGAGAGGTATCCAAGGAACCAAAAGAAGAATAAGACAAACAGGGACCAGATGACCGTAGCAGAGTCCATCCATGAGTAGGGGGGTTGGACTAGAAGACCTCCAAGGTCCCTTCCAACTTTGTTATTCTGTTATTTACGTCAGCTAGCAGTCAGAAGACATGTCAAAAGCTCTTTAATTGCCCAGCACACGGACAGACTTCACCACGGTTTCAACTGGCAAGCTGGGAACATCCTAGAGCCATGATGGTGAACCTATGACACGGGTGCCACAGGTGGCACATGTGGGCACGTGAGCTCAGCTCCGGCACGCATGTGTGCACCAGACAGCTGATTTGCGGGCTTTCTGGGCCCACCAGAAGTAGGGAAACAGGCTGTTTCTTGCCTCCAGAAGGCCTGGTGGGTGTGGGGGAGGCCTGTTTTTTGCTCTCACCAGGCTTTAGAGCCTTTGGAGGATCAAAATGGCCTTCCCCACCCCCCGGAGACCCTCCGGAGGCCAAAAACGGCCCGTTTGCCAACTTTGGAAGTTGGCAAATGGGCCGTTTCTGGCCTCCGGGGGGCCTCCGGGGGGGGGGGTGGGGGGGGCGGTTTTTTTCCCCCCCCCCCCCCCCCGCCCGGCTCCTAGAAAGGCTCTGAAGCCTGGTGAAAGCAAAAAAACAGACGTACTGGTCCCACTGTGCCAAAAGTGGGGGGGGGGAGTGCGGGGGGATGCCGTGTGCACATACACGGGGCACATAGAATTATGGGTGTGGACACGCCCATGACCCCCCCCCCACGCTCCTCCCGCTTTTGGCACGCGATGGCAAAAAGGTTCGCCATCGCTGTCCTAGATCAAACCAACTCCAAAAATGCTAGAGAATTCCTGGAAGCCTGGCACTCAGACAAATCAGCCATCAACGGGCACATAGAGTTCAACATTGTTTACACGCCATTCAAAAGAGACAATCCAAAAACTAAACAGGAAAAAAACAACAACCCAAAACAGCTCTTCGCCAGCAGTCAACTCCCAGATGAGCAGAGATTAACATCAAGATTGACACCAGACCAACAATCAAGCTTTAAACACTCCAATGAAGGAACAACCAATTTAGACAAACAATAAACAGGAAACATTCAGCCTACTCAAGGAATCACCAAGAATACTCTCATCAACACTGACAGGGCCAGCACTAGAAGGAAGGAAGGAAGGAAGGAAGGAAGGAAGGAAGGAAGGAAGGAAGGAAGGAGGAAAGAAGGAAAGAAAGGAGAATAGAATAGAATAGAATAGAATAGAATAGAATAGAATAGAATAGAATAGAATAGAATAGAATAGAATAGAAAAAAGGAAAAAGGAAAAAGGTTGGCTGGAAAGACACAGCCAGAAATACAGCCGGTTTATGTCTCCACCCCATCAGCTCTTGCAAAAAACCAGAGTTTCCAGCATCTCCTAGTGATGCTATTTTCTCTTGTCAGATTGTCTGTGGAATTAATTATTTTTCGGATGTTTGTTTTCCAAAAGGAAAAAAAGGCAATGTGTAAATTTAATCATCTATCAAGTGTTCACAATCACCTAATTCTCATTAAAGAGGTTCCTATTATAAAAGACAGGTTAAACAGCGCAGGAAAATAATAATAATAAACCTTTGGAACAGTATGACAATAGCTAGACCAGAATACAGGTAGTCCTCGAGTTACAACCGAGCCAACATTTCTGTTGCTAAGCGAGACAGTGGTTGAGTGGGTTTTGCCCCATTTTACGACCTTCCTTGCCACCGTTGCTAAGCGAATCACTGCAACTGATGAGTTAGCAACCCCGTTGTTAAGTGAATCTGCCTTCCCCGTTGACTTTTGCTTGTCAGAAGGTCACAAAAGGGGACCACGTAACACCCGGGGACACTGCATACGTCATAAATGCGAGTCAATTGCCAAGCGCCTGAATTTTGATCACGTGACGAGGGAGGGGAACGACGCTACAGCGGTCATAACTGTGAAAAGCGGTCATAAGTCACTTTTCTCCAATGCCGTTGTAACTTTGAACGGTCACTAAGCAAACTGTTGTTAAGTTGAGGTCTATGTTCTTCCTGAGTCAGTAAAACACATGAGTAGTCCCTAAACCCACTTTTATTGCAACAGCTGTGAATTCTGTTCATTCACAGAAGAATCCCAAATAGTTGTAAAGAGTCCTTCGGAATAAGGCTGATAATCACCCACCTTTATCTCCCTTGACACTCTGCCAAAGGCTTAATTGGCAAAGCCACAGGGAGTCCAGAATCAAACAGAGATGCCAACTGGGAACAGAATTAACAACGTTGCTTTCCTGCAAAGGCCCACGTGCCTTTGCTCCTCTTTTAAGACTTACGGGAGGGGCCAATCATCTCCAGGCCTTACTCCTGAGTCGCCCCTTTTTTTTCTTAACTGTTCTTGCCTTCTGGCAGCTCTGCGCATGCGCGCACTGGGAACAGGCTGCCCCTGTTCTTCTGTCTCACTGAGGTCCGACTCCAGAGGCTCCAGAGGCTCCAGAGGCATCACGTGGCCCCATCTCTGCCTCCAACGTAGAGCCCTCATCCGAGCCTTCCCCAGCCTCCTCACTGTCCAATTCTACTGCCAGTTCTGCAGGCTGCTGGTGGGCCACAACAGACTACTTGTACACTGTAGGTCTCCAACAGCCTAGTTTTCTCTACAGGCTGATTATTTTTTTTCTGTAAAAAAAAAAAAAGGAAACTTCTTCCTATATCCAAGACTCCATCTAACGGGAGCATAAATCCAGCTGCCACTTGACTCAGGTTTGCTAACTGTCAACTCTGAATCCTGGGTTCAAATCGTAAAGCAGAGATACCGGTAGTCCTCAACTTACAACAGTTCATTTAGTGACCGTTCAAAGTTACAACAGCACTGAAGAGACCTAGGACCGTTTTTCACACTTACAACCGTTGCAGCCATGTGATCAAAATTCGGACTGGCTTGTATTGATGACAGTTGCGGTGTTCTGGGGTCACCTCATCCCCTTTTGCGACCTTCTGACCAGCCAGATGGACTAACCTACCCTGTCACTAACTTAACACCTGCGGCGATTCACTTAACAACCGTGGCAAGAAAGGTCGTAAGATCGGGCAAAACGAACTTAGCCACTGTCTTGCTTAGGCTTTGGAAATTTTGAGCTCGGTTTTGGTCGTAGGTCGAGGACTCCAGAAATCTTTCTAGCTAGAGAGTGTCGTGCACAGCAGCACCTGCCGACAAGTTCACGGTCTCTCCATAAAAACCATAAAAAGATCAGACACTGGAGCTTCTAAAATTAGGACCTCTGGTAAATGAAAGTTAACCTGCACAATAACTGTCGCCGGATTCTGGGTCACAAGGACTGAATGTAATGAGATCAAGACTATGAAAAGGCCATTCATAATGAACTTCATCGCATTACGAAGGCCACGCGTAGCGGTTTTATCGCATCTCATTAATGCTCCTATAAAAATGGAGCGCTCCAGATCGTTCTTCCGGCCCCTGGATCTGTTTGTGAAGTTGGGTGTGGAGAAGGAACGTGTTCTCACCCACCTCCCGAAACACGACAATCCCTTTGTAGTTGAAGCAATGATTCTTTTATTAGGAGCACCAGCAGCCTCGGCAAAAAGGGCCCTGGTGGCTCAGCAGACTAAATGCACTCTTATTAACACCAGCTGCCTGCAATTACTGCAAGTTCAAATCTCACCAGGCTCGAGGTTGACTCAGCCTTCCATCCTTTCTAAGGTAGGTAAAATGAGGACCCGGTTTGTGGGGGCAATAAGCTGACTTTGTATAAATATATACAAAAGTATGAAGGCTATTGCTTAACGCATTGTAAGACGCCCTGAGTCTCCGGAGAAGGGCGGCATATAAATCAAATTAAAAAAAAAAAGTTTCTCAACACAGGCTAGCAAGTCCGTCCGGCAGGGAGATGAATAGTTGTCTGTAACAACTATTCATCTTTGCCTCCTGCCTTTTATCCCCAGAGCTAGGGTGGGGCTTCGCTAGCAGTGGTGACTCTTCCGTCCCAAGGACCGGCCCATAGATTTCCACTGCTCTCCTCTCCTCTGCTGTCTGCACATCCGCGCGTCAGGCACTGGACCTGGCTGTTCCTCCTCTTCCTCATCAGCCACCTCCAGACCTGAAGGCTGTTGACTATCCATCTGAGGGCTGACGGACAGTCCAGGCTCCGCCTCCGTCTCTCTCTCTGCTACTCCATTCCCTCTTCCTCCTTGGAGCTCTCAGGTTGCCTTGATGCTGATCCTGACTCCCACGCCTCCTTCTCCTCTAATTTGGCTGCTGGAGAGGCCGGTGGCTGACAGGCCACAACAGAACAGCTCCGATTGCAAATGTTACCCTTTGAGAAACTTTAATGTCTACCGGCAGTCCTCGACATACGACCACGATGAACAAGGACATACTATGCATTGCATAGATCACTTGGAGATGGGAGATACTTCTAATGTAATCTAAATGGCTTAGGCCCGGGGTATCTGCAGGATCACCTCCTGCCCTCCTCCCACCGTCCGGTGCGCTCGCACAGAGTGGGCCTCCTCAGGGTGCCGTCAGCCAGACAATGTTGGCTGGCGGCCCCCAGGGGGAGGGCATTCTCTGTTGGAGCGCCGACCCTCTGGAATGAGCTGCCCACCAGCCTCAGGATAGCCCCAGACCTCCTCTCCTTCCGCCGCGAATTAAAGACACGGCTTTTTCGCCATATGAGCTGAACCCGTGGGGGAAATTCAAATATTTAATGATTTTAATTCGATTTTAATTAATTTTTAAACTGTTTTTAACTGTTTATGTAATTTCTTTGCTATTTTTGTAAGCCGCCCTGAGTCCGATGGGAGAAGGGCGGCATATAAATTACATAAAATAAATAAATACTTGATCCCCTGCATGGATTGCCCCTGTGACTATGTAGTACAAACATGAAGGAAGCTAACTACCAGACTGCAAGAACACAAGCAAGCAGTCAGACGAGGAGACCAGAACTCATCGGTAGCCTCACGCTACAGTGAACAAGGACACATATTCAATTTTGCAGCTACTAAGATTGTCGGACGAGCAGGAACAAAAACAGCTGGGGCAGTTATTGAAGCCTTGAGAAACTGACCCCTGGTTGGTCAACAGGAGCCTATCAAGTACTTAGAAGGCAAGGGCTTGGCAGCACAAGGAAACAACAGCCAATCACCAGCCGTCAACACACTAATCAGCCAATAGGAGGGCACCACGACTAACACAACAGCACAAAGCACATATTCCGGTAGAGAAATTCACCGAAGATGGGCTCCAGCACGAATCCAAAAGCTCGGAAGAGTAAATCTCTGGTCCCGGTGACCGACCCAAATTCAATTTCGCACCGTTATCCTTGGGATACGTATATCGATCTTCGTTCGTGACCATGATGAAGCCATCAAAAAAAAATTCTGTGGCTAAGCTAGAGAAATGTTCAGCCAGCTTTGCGCCTCCAGTGATGGAGAAGCCACAATTTCTAGAGAAGAATAAACAGTTCATCCTAAGATCCAGGAAGCATATCGTGGTGACATTTTACAGAGAAGCCGTGGCTAAATCAAGAGGAATTCTATTTTTTCCGCCAAACATAAAGGATTTGATAAGCTATTTTTTTTAGTGAGCTTTTCCCTTCCTGCTTCTAAGAGAAAAAATAATCACAAAAGCTAACTAATTTCCTGAGGGTTCCTGAAGGCAGAGGAATAAGAAAGAAAGAGCTGATTTATGTGATGTCCAACAAGTAGCTATCTTTATTTTAGAGCAGTGTTTCTCAAGCTTGGTAGCTTGAAGATGGGTGGACTTCAACTCCCAGAATCCCCCAGCCAGCAGCGCTGGCTGGGGG
>WNWU01000002.1:74407426-74425896 GCA_012654045.1 Ptyas mucosa
GAGAGAGAGAGAGAGAGAGAGAGAGAGAGAGAGAGAGAGAGAGAGACTCCACGTATCCTAAAACGAAGCTAGAATCTAGCTATCAGTCCTAAGGTTGTAGAGAGAGAGAGACCCATCTATCCTCTGTGAACTTAAGTCCATCAAACCGCGGGAAAGCGCTGAGCACACACAATAAAGGCCACCTCAAATCCCCCTTTGGACGCCAGCAGCGTCTCCATCCACTCATCGTTTGCAGAAGGTGCAATCTTCTCAGCAGACTTCGGACGGAGCATCCGGAAGGAGGAGGAGGAGGAGGGAAACAAATTTGCCGAGACCTGGCAGAGAGTCCTGCGGCTGGACGGCAGGGTCCCCGCTATGCGCTCTGAGCCCACTTAGAAAAACAAACCCCCTCCCCTCCCCAGCCCTTTGGCCTCCCTCTCCTCTCCCATTCACCGAAAGTCCCGTGGAGGGATGATTAAAGGTGGTTTTGATCGTTAAAAATCCATCTGCTCCTGCTTTGCTCTTGACCTTGGCAGGTGAACCTCCCCCACCAGCCAACTTCTCAAAACAGTGCTGCTCTGATAGTCTCTCATCAAACAATGGTTGGAAATAAACCAGAGTTAAGAGAGTTTGGGGCTGCAGGGCGTTGGGGAGGAGGACTTTCAGGTGGCGGGTGGTTCAGAGAATTGGCAGGCAAAAATCCCTGCCCAGCTGAGCCACGCGATCATCAGAGGCTTTTTTTTTTTTAACTTTTAAAAGCATTTTTTCTATAACCTCTTCGGCTGAAAGAATGCTTTTAATGCTTTTAAAAGTTAAAAAAAAAGCCTCTGAAGATCGCACGGTTCAGCTGGGATCGTCAGAGGCTTTTTTTTTTTACTTTTTTTTCTTTGGCCGAAAAAATGCTTTTTAAAGTAAAAAAAAGCCTCTGATGATCACGTGGCTCAGCTGGGATCGTCAGAGGCTTTTCAAAGCATTTTTTTCTGCAATCTCTTAAGGTTGTAGAAAAAAATGCTTTTAAAAGTAAAAGAAAAAAAAAAGTTGGCCACGCCCACTCAGTCACATTCCCCCCCACCCCCACCAAGCCACGCCCACAGAACCGGTAGTAACAAATTTTACATTTCACCACTGTATCCTACCCTACCTTAACTTATCTGAAGTGTACCTCTCTTCCCTCAATTCTACCACACTCCTGTTCCTCCTCTTTGTGAGTCCTACTTCTGGAGAAGAATAACTCTTCTATTTCCTTTTAATTCCCCAAACCAACGCAATCCAACTTCCCTCTCACACCCACTCCAACACACCCACACACCTCCCTGCCTCTGCTCAGTTTTTTTTTAGCCACCAGATGCTGTGCTGGCTAGGGAGAGGCCCTAAAGGGACGGGGTACCAGCAGCCCAGGTGTTGACCAGGTGAGCAGCCTGTCCGCTCCCGGTTTGTAATAAAGTGAGTTTCCATGATGGGTTTGTGGCAGTGTGTGTGTGTCAGGTCTGGAGGCCATCTTTTCCATTGGATCTTCAGGGCTGCCACATTTTCTACTGTGGGAAAATGGGAGTGGGGATTGATAGAGTATGGGTGATATGTAGTCAAAATAACATTCTTTTCTCAGAGAGTCAAGGTCACAGTGCCCTGCAGCTGCAATCAGGTGACTGGGAGGCATCTCCAGTTGGGACGGTGCATGGATTGGACCATGTGATGGACATGTGGGTGCAGGAGGAAGGGAGTTGGACTTTCCTTTGGGTGGGGAAAACCTGGAAGCTTTCAGATTTGGGTTTTCCCAGATGTGCCAATATGACGTCTCTAATAAAATGGAACTTTGAGGAACTTCAAGCCTCGGACTCTTCTTTTGTTGGGGGTCTAACTTGGAACCCTGACAGTGTGTTTTTCAAAAACTGTATTAAAAAGGCTCCATTCTATGTATGGGATGTGCCGAGGGGGAATCTGTTTTCACATAACCCTTTTATTTGCAAAAAAAGAAAGAAAAGAATTTTCTTTTCCTTTCCACCTACAGGTAATTCTCGACTTACAGCAGTCTGTTTAGTGTCCGTTTGCAAGTTTACAACGGCACTGAAAGAAAGGGTCTCAGGACCATTTTTCACACTTATGACCGTCGCAAGAACCCCCATGGACACGCAATTTACTTTCAGGCGCTTCAACAGACTTGTGTTTATGACAACTGGGTGCAGTCGCCCGGGGATCAAATGATCCCCTTTTGCGACCTTCTGGCGAGCCAAATCAACGGGGAAGCCAGATTCGCTTAGCGACCACGTGACTCCCTTAACAGCTGCGGTGATTCACTTAACAATGGTGTGACCGAATTAACCACGGCAGTGATTCGCTTAGCAAAACGTGGCAAGGAAAGTCACAAAGAGGGGACAAATTTCTCACTGAGGAATGCAGGGTGGATAAAAATTGATGTTTTTTTTTTAAAAAAATTTCTTTTTATTTAAATTTGATTTTTTAAATTTAAATCGGATTTTTAAAAATTTAAATCTGACATTTTTTTTATTTTTATCAAATTTATTTGAATAAAATGCTTTTGGGGTCAAAATCTATCTAAAGAGAGTTTTCTATTTAAGATACATTAATAATTTAGTTTATTCAGCATGAAATGGAGCTGAGTTACGTAGCAGGAGGCTGTATATTCTGCAATATTGGGACCGTCGGTGAGTCAACAGCCGGTCAGAGGAGGAGCTGGTATGGGACAGAGATGACAGCTGCTCTTCAAAAACGATGATTTGAATCGAGTTGATTTAAATCAAGCCTTTTTACTAGTGATTTAAATCGTGGTTTAAATCAACGCTGGTTTACATCAAATCCACCCTGTAGCTATGTCACTTCAGGGCTCAATTGTGGCCGTAAGTTGAGGACTACCTCTTTTCTGGTGTGGTGTGTTGGGCCTGCAGGTCAGGCAAAAGGACTCCGAGATTTCTGGGACAGCAACTGCGCTCTACCACAGGGGTCTCGAAACCTGGGAACTTTTAAAGACCTGTGGACTTCAACTCCCAGAATTCCCCAGCCAGCATGTGCTGGCTGGGGAATTCTGGGAGTTGAAGTCCACCTGTCTTAAAGTTACCGAGTTTGCAGATCTCTGGTCTAGCAAAAACCGGTTTCTTATTCCCTTTTCCCAAGCTTACCGATGATACTCCCGCCTGGATTGCTGGAGCTGCTCTTGCTGCTGGAGAAGTTTGGCCTCTTGCTCCGCTAACAAATTCTGCAGACGCTCCTTCTCGATTTCCAGCTCAATTTTCTGGAGCAGGAGCTCTTTCCTTTTCTCTTCGGAGAAGTTCTGGCCGCGCTGATCAGCTTCTTTCGGTCTCGTGACATCGCCGGCCTCCGGCCTCCGAAGGTGCGGCGAGCCGAAATATTCCGAGGAGGATTCGCACGCGGCCCCCGGATATCGGTCTCGAATGCGGCAAGCGTCTTGGAAAGAGTTGTGAGCCGAGTTTCCTAATTTTTGATGGAAGGGACACCCCGGAAGAGGACAGCCGTTCCTCCTCTTCTCCCCATCGGGAGTTCTCCGAAGATGGGGAGCCAATGGCTGTGTGGATGGAGATGCCCTGTGGTTGCATTTATGGGGCAATCCGTTTTGCAAAAGACCACCGTTCCTGGCCTCCGTCTGACCTCCGGGGGTGCCGGCCTCAAGGACACCCCTATTCCTACCAGGTCGAGTTGAAGGTTGAAGACTAGGGCTTCTACGAGTTAAGTTGTGGTCCTTATGCAAAGTTTGTAGTCTAGCTACACCAAGGTAGGAGCCCTCCAGGTCTGAAGGGGGCACCAGCTGTCCATGACCTCTCTGGCTAGACATCTGTAGATAAAGAGGAAACGAAAACCACGTTCAGCTTCGACAATTCCAAAATAGCACTGTTCCAATAGTTTTTTTAAAATATATATATATATAAATTGTATTAATTTTCTATTAATTATATTTCTTAGTACTTAATAAACATCATGTTGTCTAGGTATTTAATTTGCTTAGCAATACAGATTCTTAATCTCCACCCCTTTTTCTTCCAACCACTGGTAAAATAAATTCCATGTTTGATAATATTCTATGTCTTCTTTCTGTTTGATTTTCAACGCAAGCCTAAACCATTTCTGGACAATCTAGTATCTTCTGAATTATCTCTTCGTCTTGCGGTGTTTCTTCACTTTTCCAATATTGTGCGAAGATAATCCTCGCTGCTGTTAAGACGTGTACTATTAAATACATACTTTTCGTATCAATTTATTTTCCTGATATCATCCCTAATAAAAACAGTTCAGGTTTAAAGTCTACATGTTTCCCTATTATCTTTTCTAGCCATCTGCCACCACATATGATAAAATGTGCCTGTTTTTTTTATTGCATTTCCAACATTTGCTAGACATATTTTTAAACATTTTAGCTAACCTGGCAGGTGGTAAATGCCAGCCATATTCCAATATCTGAGGGGCTGCCCCAGAGAAGAGGGGAGGGGGGTCAACCTCTTCTCCAAAGCTCCTGAAGGCAAGACAAGAAGCAATGGATGGAAACTAAACAAGGAGAGAAGCAACCTAGAACTAAGGAGAAATGTCCTGCCAGTGAGAACAATCAATAAGTGGAACAATTTGCCTCCAGAAGTTGTGAATGCTCCAACACTGGAAGTTTTTAAGAAGAGATTAGACAAGACGTTGTCTGAAATGATATAAGGTCTTGTGCTTGAGGAGGGGGGCTGGACTAGGAAACATCCAAGACCTCTTGAGGGAAACCAATCAAGGAAAGATCCAACCTCTGTTAGGCTGCATTAACAGAGAGATGGGATCAAAATCACGCAAAGTATTGATACCAGTTTATAATGCCTTGATAAGACCACACGTGGAATCCTGCATCCAGTTTTGGTTCCCAAGATATAAAAATAGGCTGATATTCTAGAAAGAGTGGAGAGAAGGACAACAAAGATGATTAAAGGCCTGGAGTCTAAAACATATGAAGAACAGTTGCAGGATTTGGGTTTGGCTAGGGTAGAGGGAATAAGAACGGTTGTGTCTGCGAGGGGGACATGATAGCAATAGTCCAGCATTTGTTCTGCCCCACCTACGGACCCCAAAGAACACAGCACACACAAAGTCTATACAAAACTTAAATTGACTAAAATAACTCAGTCTTTTCCAAACAAAGGCTGTTAATAAACTTTCTTAATAGCCTACAAGAAACCAAAGATAAAGTAATCACAATCTTACTAAGGTTGGCAGAAAGCCCAGAAGCAATTTTGCAAAGAATCCAGGCGCGAAGTAGAGTGAACTAAAGTTGTTCCCTGCAAATTGCTTCAGTCGGTGTTCCTTCTTAAATAGGCTAAGGGAGTGGCCAATTAGTCCCAAGCCTTACTCTCGAGGAGACTTCCTCCTGAGGAGCCACTCTTGCCTTTTGGCAGCTCTGCATGCCCAGGCATCGAGAAGAGGCTCCTCCTCTTCTTCCTCTTCACTTAAGGGAGCTTCTGGAGGTTCTGAAGGCCCTGGTTGAATCCCTGCCTCTGGCACATCTTCTCCAGCCTCCTCATTGTCTGACTTGGGTGCCAGCTGCACCACACCAGCCTCCTCGCTGTCAGAATCAGCTACAATCCGCACAGGCCACTGACGGGCCACAACAGTATTTGAGGGGCTGCCACAAAGAGGCGAGGGGTCAACCTATTTTCCAAAGCACGTGAAAGCAGGAGAAGAAACGATGGATGGAAACTAATCAAGGAGAGAAGCAACCTGGAATTAAGGAGAAACTTCATGACATTGAGGACAATTAACCAGTGGAAGAGTTTGCCACCAGAGGTTGTAGGTGTTTCAGCACTGGAGGCTTTCCAGATGAGACAGGACAGCCACCTTTCTGAAATGGTTCAGGTAGTCCTCGACTTACAACAGTTCATTTGGTGAGCATTCAAAGTTACAACGGCATTGAAAAATGTGACTTACAAACCATTTTTCACAGTTACGACTTTTGCAGCCTCCCCGTGGTCAGAATTCAGATGCTCGGCAATCGGTTCGTATTTATGACGGTTGCAGTGTCCAGGTGTCATGTGATCCCCCTTTCTGCAACCTTCTGTCCAGCAAAGTCCATAGGGAAGCCAGATTCACTTAACAACCCGGTTGCTAAGTTATCAACTGCGGTGATTCGCTTAACGGTGACCAGAAAAGTCGTAAAATGGGGCGAAATGCACTTAACGAATGTCTCACTTAACAGCAGAAATTCTGGGCTCGTAATTGTGATCGTAGGTCGAGGACTACCAGTATGGGGTTTTCTGCTTGAGCAACGGGTCCGACTAGAAGACCTCCAAGGTCCCTTCCAACTCCATTATTCTGTTAAAATCTTGTCTATGGTCCCTTGGCTAGTTCTCGTCCGTGGTTTATAAGGCAATTTTTTAAAAGAAACAAAAACAAAACAAAGATACAGAAATGAAATGGTTTGATTATCAAGAGACAGCACACACCTCCCCAGTCCGTCGTTTCCAAGCGAAAGAGAGGAACGTGCTATCAAATCTGCAATTTAATTCCGTCTACACAGGTAGAAATAAATATAAAAGCACTGACTGCAGGATCTGGGGTTTAAACAAGCCACTTCAGCCTATCCAGGAATTGCGAGTATCTAGGGTTACATAAAATCAACTTGAAGTGTGGTGGGGGGAAAAAAAAGGAAAGAAAAGACAAGCCATTAAATGTTAATGTCTGAAAAATGTTTAATTTTGAATAACGGAGCCAGGAAATCCATTCTACCCCTTATAAATACCGTCTGATTGGCCATTACACAGCGGGGAATTTGAGGTAAAAATGTTTCACCTTGTATTGAATGGGATATTACTTAACTGTTGGAAATTTGAATATATATATATATATATATATATATTCATATTCTATTCTACTCCATTCTATTCCCTATTCTGTTCTGTTCCTTATTCCATTCCATTCCTTACTCTATTCTATTCCATATTTTCTATTCTATTCCATTCTATTCCCTGTTCTGTTCTGTTCTATTCCTTATTTCATTCCATTCCTTGTTCTATTCTATTTTATTCCATATTTTCTATTCTGTTCTATTCCATTCCATTCCTTATTCTATTCTATTCACAACCATGTTACTAATTTAACAATTGCAGTGATTCCCTTAACAGACGTGGCATGAAAAGTATGAATACCACTTTATAAAGCCACATCTCTGTGTTTTCGGTTCAGTGCAGGTTAAAATCCCGAAGGCAAGTCCAAACCACCAAACCACCTGCCAGTGTGTGTGTGTGTGTGTGTGTGCGCGTGTGCGTACGTGTGCTGTCTTTCTTTCTTTTCTTCCTTCCTTCCTCTTTTCCTTTCCTCTCCTTTTCTTCCTTCTTCCCTTCCTTCCTTCCTCCTTCCCTTTCTTCCTCTCTCCCTCCCTCCCTCCTTCTTTCCTTCTGCTTTCTTTCTTTCCTTCCTTTCCTTCATTCCATTCTTCTTTCTCCCTTTTTCTTCCTTCTTTTCCTTCCTCCTTCCCTTTCTCCCTCTCTCCATCCCTTCTTTCCTTCCTTTTTTCTTTCCTTCCTTCCTTTCCTTCCTTTCTCCTTTCCTTTCTTTTCTCCCTCCCTTTTTCTTCCTTCCTTCCCTTCCCCCTTTCCTTTCTCCCTCTCTCCTTCTGCTTTCTTTATTTCCTTTTTTCTTTCCTTCCTTCCTCCTTTCCTTTCTCCCTCCCTTTCTTTCTTTCTCTTCCTTCTTTCTTTCTTTCCTTCCTTCCTTTGTCCCACAGAGTCCAATCCTTATCGCTTACGGGCAGGAAACCGACGAGGGAAAAATATAACCCACCCCCAAAACCCTCTAGGGCCCATTAGAACTTGTTTACGACATCGATACCGGTATGTTAAACGACCGTGAGAGTTCAGATTATTGAATAATTTAAAATAATAATAATAATAATAAAAATCCCAGCTCTTAATTGGTGTCGTCCAACCTGGAAAAGGCCAAGGATGACGCCGGGAGCGTGGCGGGCAAACGGCTCTCATGCATAATGCATGGCCGAGATGCTTCCTTTGGCAGGGTTGGCCTCGTTAAAAAGCAGGGAGGTTTTTGGAAACGACGGGCGCGTGGGGGGGGCAGGGAGAGAGTGGGGGCGATGGAACACCTGCATGTCTTTAGTTCATCTGCTGGAAAGTAATCTACCTCGATGATCTCCCCGGCTGAAAAGCTGCCAGAGTGGGATTTCTAATTGCACCAGGGAGAAGGCGCCCCGTTTAAGTCGAGAATGGGGCCTTTGGCAGAGATTTCCCCCTGCAGCTGTTTGGATTTGCATTTCCCGGTTCGCCTGCCGACGGACGGAAGCATCACGCAGAAAATCAGGGTCAGGTGGACCCAGAAAATTGGACTGATTGGACTGCCATTTGTCAGAAATGGCACAGGGTCTCCTGCTTGAGAGGGGGGGAGGGGATTGGACTAGATGACCTATAAGGTCCCTTCCAACTCTGTTAATCTGTTACCTATCTGATACTCCTGATAATTGGCTTAAAGCAGAGGTGGGAAAGTATGGCCCTTTTACGATCTGGGAACTTCAACTCCCAGAATTCCTGCTCAAGCAGAAAACCCTACATTATTTCAGACAAATGGTTATCCAACATCTTCTTAAAAACCTCCAGCGATGGAGCACCCACAACTTCTGGTGGCAAGCTGTTCCACTGGTTGATTGTTCTAACTGTCAGGAAACTTCTCCTTAATTTCTAGGTTGCTTCTCTCCTTGATTAGTTTCCACCCTTTGCTTCTTGTCCTGCCTTCAGGGGCTTTGGAGCATAGCTTGACTCCCTCTTCTTTGGGACATCCACTTGAAATTTTGGAAGGCTGCTATCGTGTCCCCCCTAGTCCTTCTCTTCCTTAAGCCAGACATACCCGATTCCTGCAACCGTTTGCATCTGGCCTGCAGTATTTGGAATGAAACTGAAGGGACATAATAGTAATAGAATAGGTAGAATTAGTGGGACATAGTCGGTAGAATTGGTTTGACTTGCTGTTTTGCTCCTGTAAAAATTGCTTTGCTAAGAATTGGAATGGCCTCTGGCATTTGCTTCTACCAGTGATCTCACTTCTGGTATCTTGTTGCTGTGTACAACTCAAGAGCCTTGGATAGTACAGTGGTCTAAAGCCCTGTTATTAACATCAGCTGCCTGCAATTATTGCAGGTTCGAATGTCACCAAGGCTCAAGGTTGACTCAGCCTTCCATCCTTTCTAAGGTGGGTAAAATGAGGACCCAGATTGTGGGGGCAATAAGCTGACTTTGTAGAAATATACAAAAGTATGAAGGCTATTGCTTAGCGCCTTGTAAGCCGCCCTGAGTCTCCGGAGAAGGGCGGCATATAAATCAAATTAAAAAAAAAAAAAGAGTCTGGCGCGGGTTATGTCATGGCTTGGCAGGGTTACACTGGGCAAATACCTGTGTTGCTAAGCACCCAGCCCCCCCGTTCCTTGCTGCACAACCAATGCAGGGCTACAAGGAAGGCATGGGCCGGGGGGGGGGGCAGAATTGGGTACTAAGCTGATGTTTCTGAAGGTATAAAAGGACGCCATACCTTCCCCAAGGTGTGGCCTTCTTTTTTTTTAAATTTGATTTATATGCCGTCCTTCTCCAGAGACTCAGGGTGGCTTACAATGTGTTAAGCAATAGCCTTCATACTTTTGTATATTTATACAAAGTCAGCTTATTGCCCCCACAAACCGGGTCCTCATTTCACCTACCTTAGAAAGGATGGAAGGCTGAGTCAACCTTGAACCTGGTGAGAATTGAACTCGCAGTAATTGCAGGCAGCTGGATGTTAAATGCTGCCTTAGTAGGAGGCATTAGCCTGCTATGCCACTCGGGCTTCCTTACGTGCACCTTGTCTGTATGTTCATGGAATGGTCTACCCAGCCTTTTGCTTTGATCAAAATAAACGTTGATTCTTTCTCAAATTCTTTTTTTGGCTCATTGTTGACTTAAGCGTTGATTTCACGTGAAAAATGGTCCTAGCTCACATTTTCCAGTGCTGTTGTAACTTCGAACGTTCACTAAACGAACTGTCGTAAGTCGAGGACTACCTGCATTTTGTGCCAAATCCCAAGCAGTCTTCAAGGGTAGCCCCATGTAAAACACATGGCAGTAGTCTAGCCTAGCGGGAATGAGGATCTGAGTTCCCGCTGCCAGGGCCCCCTGCGCCAAAGAGCTGCCCCCTTCCTAGCAATGAAAGCTGAGCAAAGGACCCCAATTGAGACTTAATAAATATTTAAGAAGAGTTAAGTCAAAACGTTTTAGCGCTGGCCAATCAAGACGTGAATGCTCCGAGCATTAGAGAACTCTGCATTTTGCACAGGCTGTTCTCAGTTTGCTAACCTGGACCAGGGAGGTGGTTTTTAAATAATGCAGCTCATTGTGCTTACAGTAAAGCGATCGATTTTTATTTCCAGCTTATGTTTTCTGATTTTTAGAGACGCCAAAAAAGCTAGAGTGCATACGCCGTGCTCTCCTCGGCAGGAATAGGTTTGGAAAGTTGCTTCAGAAGAATTAAGCCGGCCGTCAGGCTTCGCCACGGGAGCCTCTGGTTTCACAGAATTCGATAGATGTCTATTTTTAAAAATCTTGCAAAACCTTTGCTCAAAGGTCCCGCCCTGTTTACCTGGAATGGTTCCCCTTTCGTGCCTGCCCATGTACAAACAGCGCAACAGCTGGAGGTGGCCGTTTAGAGGAGAGGACGCGCCCTGCCCCTAAGCCCAAGTCCACTTCCCAGCTCTGATCCCGGTGGCAGATGGGCTACGCCGAAAGAAGCCTGCCGACGGAGAGCAGCCCCTAAAGACCCTTTTGGCTCCCAGATCTAACAGGCTTCTGCCGGTGAGAAGCAGAGTCAGAAGCTGTGGCCAAAAAAAGACCAAAGGCTTTCGAAAGAGCGTCGCGGCCATGCGCAAAAGAGGTGCAGCTGGGAAAGGAGGAGAGTGATTTCCACAACAGAGACCCCCTGCAAAGCGGGAGAATTCCCCGGGTTAGGAAGAAAGGGAGGTCTACGGGAGAGAAGTCACAGCAGAGCAATGTCCTTGAAGAAGAGAGTTCTAGGTCTGTATGAAAAAGGGGGATAAAAGGGAGAACAGAAGGGAAAGGGAAGGGGGAAGAGAAAGGAAAAGCAAAGGAGAAGAGGAATGAAAGGAAAGGAAAGGAAGAGTCAAGAGACAAGAGGGAAAAAGTGGGATGGAGGGGAGGGGAGGGGAGGGGAGGGGAGGGGAGGGGAGGGAAGGGAAGGGAAGGGAAGGAAAGGAAAGGAAAGGAAAGGAAAGGAAAGGAAAGGAAAGGAAAAACGAATATGAATTAAATAAAATTTACAGCAAGGCATACCAGACAACAGTATGCCAGATAACAGTATGCCAGACAACAGATAAACAGTCTCTGTCTCTCTCTGACTCTGTCTCTGTCTCTGTCTCTCTCTCTCTCTCTCACACACACGCACACGCACACACAAACACACCCCACATCAATAGGCTAAAGTTGCAGGCTTATCATGCAAAAATCACAGCTCAAAAACAGGAGCCTGCACACCTATAATGAAAAGCATACAAGTCTTTTGTGCTTAAACAGTTATCTCCACATAAAATGTCATCAGAAATTACAGGAATTTGTAGGAATTCACTACAGGAACTGGGGAGAAATTTCCTGACAGTGAGAACAATTATTCAGTGGAACAGCTTGCCACCAGAAGTTGTGGGGGCTCCAACACTGGAAGTTTTCAAAAAGGAACTACAACAACCATTTGTCTGGAATGGTATAGGGTCCCCTGCTTGAGCATGGGGTTGGACTAGAAGACGTCCAAGGTCTCTTCCAACTCTGTTATCCCAGAACCCGGAAGAGAGCAGCTGGCCGGTGCGCATGTGCGTGTTGGAACCCCGAAGAGCAGCTGGCAACAGGGCACGTGACCAGAGTCCCTGTGGGCACGTGACCAGAGCACGTGACCAGAGGCCCTGTGTGCCACCTCTGGCACGCGTATTGCCATCAGAGGACTAGGCAGGGGTGAAATTTAAAATGTGTTACTACCAGTTCTGTGGGCGTGGCTTGGTGGTGGTGGTGGAAATGTGACTGGGTGGGCGTGGCCAATTTATTTTTTTACTTTTAAAAGCATTTTTTCTACAACCTCTTCGGCAAAGAGGCTGTAAAAAAATGCTTTCAAAAGGCTCTGACGATCCCAGCTGAGTTGCCTGATCATCAGAGGCATTTAAAAGAAAAAAAGGGGTTTTTTTCTTTTAAAAGCCTTTGATGAGCCCAGCTGAGTTGCAGGATCATCAGAGGCTTTTTTTTTTTACATTTAAAAGCATTTTCTCAGCCAAAGAGGTTGTAGAAAAAATGCTTTTAAAAGTAAAAAAAAGCCTCTGATGATTGTGCGGCTTAGCTGGGCATGGGGGGAGGGGGGGGCAGGGATTTTTGCTACTGGTTCTCCGAACCGTCTGCCTCCATCGCTACCGAACCGGGAGCATTTCACCCCTGAGTCTAGGGTCTCCTTCTCGAGGAGGGGATTGGACTAGATGACCTCCAACTCTTACTATTCTACGTTCTAGAAAAGCATACTGTCTCAAACGCTTTCCAGTGTAATGAAGGAATGGTCGTGTCACTTCCCACATTCCACCTTCATAATTTTCATTGCCTATCTTGGGGAAAAAAAGTCCAGGGTGTTGTGGCCCATCAGTGGCCTGTACAGCTAGTAGCTGATTCTGACAGCGAGGAGGCTGGTATGGTGCTGCGCCAGCAGCCTGTGCAGCCGGGGCTCGAGTCGGACAATGAGGAGGCTGGAGAAGATGTGGTGCCAGAGGCAGGGATTCAGCCAGGGCCTTCAGAACCTCCAGAAGCTCCTTTAAGTGAAGAGGACGAAGAGGAGGAGCCTCTTCTCAATGCACGGGCACATAGAGCTGCCAAAAGGCAGGAGGGGCTCCTCAGGAGGAGGTCTCCTCGAGAGGAAGGCTTGGGGCTAATTGGCCACTCCCTTAGCCTATTTAAGGAGGAACACCGACTGAAACAATTTGTAGGGAACAACTTTAGTTCACTCTACTTCACGTCTGGATTCTCTGCAAAATTGTTTCTGGGCTTTCTGCCAACTCTAGTAAGACTGTGATTACCTTATCTTAGAATTCTGGTAGGCTATTAAGACAGTTTATTAACAGCCTTTGGTTGATAAAGACAGTTATTTGAGTAAAATAAGCTTTGTATAGAGTTTGTGTGTGCTGCGTTCTTTGGGGTCAGTAGCTGGGGCAGAACACAGGGAAAGAATGGAAAAATCAAGAGCAGAAGAAAGGGGGGGGGGAATCCGCGTGTCTCCATCAGGGCCTGCGCCCCGATACTTTAGAAGATTAAGCGATTCCTGCTATGGGGGGACATCTCTCGCAAGCGTGCCGTGAAATTGCTAATTTCCAAGGAAGCCGAATAGAACATTATTTTATGGAGAAATCCGAGCGATGCCCTCTTAGGATAATTCTTTGACGCCCTCAATGAAAGCTGCCGGTGATTTGGCTTAGCCCCTGTCAAAGTATGTTATTTCGGTGGCGCTTACGTCATTATTTGATAACCGCACGCTAATCCCGGGGGTGTTGAAGTGCGTGGAATAAAAGCAGAAGGCAGAGAACGGCCTAATCTGTAAAAATTGGGATTTGAAAGTTCGGCGGCAGGGGAGGGGGGGGACAAGAAATAATAGGATTTTATATTTTCTAAACAAAGGGATTTCTCTGGGCTTCGGAGCAGGGTGACTCACAAGAGGTTTAGCATCTCCAGAGGAAGTTTTTGCAACTGAAGTTCAGTCAATTTTGTTGGATCTGTCCCCAAATTCAAGGTTTTGGCAAAAAGAATAATGGAACCTCGGGAAATAAAATTAACAGCCATGCTCAGGACTGAGGGAGAATAGCACAGATGGTCCTTGACTTACAACAGTTTATTTGGTGATCATTTGAAGTTACAACGGCGCTGGAAAAATCGACCTCTGACCGTTTTTCGCACTTACGACTGTTGTAGCGTTCAAAGGATCGTGAGATCAAAATACAGGCGCTTGGAAACTGGCGTGTACATACGACGGCTGCACTGTCCCTCTTCCTCCTCCTCCTCCTCCCCACAAGCCCCACTCTCTCCTAGCACTGATGATGTTACCTAGTTGGGTAATGAGGAATTTCCTAACATTGAGAATGGTCCATCGATGGAATAGCTTGCCTTCCCAGGAGTTGTGGCTGGTTCATCACTGGAGGTTTTCAAGAAAAAGATTGGACAAATACCCTGTTTCCCCAAAAATAAGACATCCCCTGATAATAAGCCCAATCGGGCTTTTGAGCATATGCGCTCAAAAAGGCCAAGCGCTTATTTCGGGATTCAAAAAAAATATAAGACCGGGTCTTATTTACAGGTGTAGGAAGAAATATCCTTCTGGGTTCTCCTCCAAGTGGGGAAAAAGACACTGGAAACATGGAGACTGCTGGGAAAGATGGTTTAATGGTGGACAGGATCAGATGGTTTGAGTTCCTGAACAGAAAAAGGGCCGAGACACAGCGAGTTCCCGGGTTTTATGCCCTCTCTGGCTTTGAACTTCCTGGGGCCCTGAAAGAGTATCCCGATTGGTTGTAAGATTCCCAGGGGGTGGGGTTCTTAGCTAGCCTTGCTGGCTGATGTAATCTTCCCAGGGGCCATGTGGTGAGTTTCTGTTGCTAGATGGGTCCTATTGTGTTGCAGATGATGGTCCATTGACAAAGATAGAGTTTCTGCCTCTGGCTCATTGACAAAGGGGGGGGGCAGGAAGATGGGAGCTGCTTCGTCTTTAAAACATTCTTCTCCATTTCTCATCCAGAGAAACATAATATTCTGCCTTTTTAATATTTCCCAAAATATTTCATTCCTCTAGGAAAGGGGTGGGTGCTAACTTCCTACACTGGGAAACACGGTATTTGTCCAGGGTGGTATGAGGACTCTTGACTTGGGCAGGGGGTTGGACTAGAACAGGGGTGGGCTGGCTCAGGAATTCTGGGAGTTGAAGTCCACAGGTTGTAAAAGAGCCACATTTGCCCATCCCCGGAATAGAAGACCTCCAAGGTCCCTTCCAGCACTAGGATTCTAGGATATAATCCCTCATTGGAATGCACGGCACACGGTTCTGGTTGCTTAGTCCCCCCCCCCACCAAAAAAAAAAAAAGAATTTAGCATACAAATCAGAAACTTCATTTGAAACTAGATACTTGCTAAGGAAGAGATGCAAATTTTACACCAAAAGACATCTGAGAGGCATTACTCTGCATTAACAGGAGACCAGAATGGGAACAAGATCGGCTTCCGCTCCTGAGCTCACCTGCTCCTGCTGCTTAGGTCTCACCTGAAGCCCTAATTCCTCTTTTGACATGGTAATCATTTGCACGGGCCTCCCGTGGAGATGTCAATAGCTACAGGATTACAGCCAGGTGGGAGAACAAGCAGGAGGAACAGGTGAGGCTCTTCAGAGAGAAAGGACTTGTTTTCATGCAAAGCAAGGCCCCCCCTGCAGGAGGCGGGGGAAGGGGGAGAGGGATTGAGTGCCTATCGAAAACAACAGGCACACAACCCACAAAAAGCTGCTGCTTCTTTTTTTTTTGTTCTTCTCTCTCCACCAAATAAAGATAGCTTCCAGCTTGAGGAATTATAGGAAGGTTCGTGGCTGCCTGTAAAATGGGAACTTGATGGAAGAGACGCAGCAGCCAGGAAAGTCACCAAAATCACAATTTGTCCTAACACGGGATTACTGTTTGTAAACTGCCCAGAAGCAGGGAGAGTGAGTAGGCGGCCATATAAATCAGATAGATGGATGGATGGATGGATGGATGGATGGATGGATGGATGGAGGGAGGGAGGGAGGGATGGATGGAGGGATGGATGGATGGACAGACGGACAGATGAGATAGATAGATAGATAGATAGATAGATAGATAGATAGATAGATAGATAGATAGATAGATAGATGATAGATAGATAGGTAGATAGGTAGGTAGGTAGGTAGGTAGATAGATAGATGATAGATAAATAGATAGATGATAGATAGATAGATAGATAGATAGATAGATAGATAGATAGAGGATGGATGGATGGATGGATGGATGGAAGATGGATGGAAGGACAGACACAGAGAGTCTAGTGAAGAGAAGGACCAGGGGAGACAGGATAGAGGTCTTCCAATATTTGAGGGGCTGCCACAGAGAGGAGGGGGTCAAGCTACTGGACCACCATTTGTCTGAAATGGTACAGGGTTTCTTTCTCCCTAGCAAATATAATTTCTCATTTCACTGCGTCCCAAAGCACCCCGCGTCTCCATCGAAGTTGGCAGGAGCAGTGGGTGATCAACAGCCCTGGCAAAGAATCCGCTAATGCCAATTATCTGCAGCTTTACATCAAAAAAAGGCATTTATAAATTGATCATTAGACATGCAGCCCGGCTGGCGAATTAAATGTCAGGCTCCGGCCAAAATATGCATTCAGATTGCTTTTGAAATTCAAAGCACACAAGGGAGCCTTAAATGGGAAAAGCCAAAATGCAACTTCGGCGAGACGGGCCATCGCTTACGTCATTCTGGGTATAGCGACAGAAGGACAGAAACCGGGATGGCTCGATACCGTCTGGAAGAAAGAAGACAGATGAAAAATCGGCTGTGCTAGGATGGATCCATTGGGGATTCCACAAAGATGGAGACCATAGGGTGGACTGGCCTACGGTTCCTAGAAGCGACATCTCACCAACCCCCCACCCCCACCCCTCTGTTGATTGAAAATTATGAGAGCAGAGCTGTGATATGAATTCCTTTGGATGGTGCCAGTTCAGGAAAAGCCACCTAGTGAATTACTACCGATAGAAAGGAATCTTCAGGATTGAACGGTGGGGTCCATGGTGGTCTCTGAGTTTGGTGGTTTTCTTGAAGACATTCCATTACCCAACCAGATAACCTCATTGGTGCTAGAAGGGACTGGGGGTTTGGGGGGAAGAGGAGGAGGAGGAGGAAGAGGAAGAGGAAGAAGAAGAAGAGAAGGAGGAAGGAGGAAAAAGGAAGAAGAAGGAAGGTGGAAGAAGAAGAGGAAGGAGGGAAGGAGGAAGGAAGGAGGAAAAAGAAGGAAGGTAGAAGAAGGAGGAAGGAGGAAGGTGGAAGAAGGAGGAGGAGGAAGAAGAAGAAGGAAGATGAAGGAAGGTGGAAGGAAGGAAGAAAGAAGAGGAGGAAGAGGAAGAAGAAAGGAAGGTGGAAGAAGAAGGAAGGAGGAAGGTAGAAGAAGGAGGAAGAGGAAGAGGAAGGAAGGTGGAAGGAAGAAAGAAGAAGAGGAAGAAGAAAGGGAGGAGGAAGGTAGAAGAAGAAGGAAGAAGAGGACGAAGAAGACGACAGAAGACAAAAGACGAGGACAATGATTGTGGGGTCCTTGTTGCTCTATGAGCTGGGTTGTTTTCTTGCAGACATTTGATGACCCAGCTAAGTCACTTCATCAGCGCTAGAAGGGAGTGGGGTTTTGTTCTCTGCTTACATACTAGCGACTTGCCCTGTCCCCACTCGTAAATCGAGGACTTCCCGTTATACAAATGCAAGCATTCTAATACCGCCACCCAGTTCTCAGTCCACTTTGGATGGAGGAAAGCTTCGCTCGCTTTAAGAGGCACTTGTTGCCAGCGTGAGCCTCCCTTTTCCTGCGCCATGGGAGGAAGAAAATGAATGATCTTCCCTCTATCTACTTTGCATCTCAGGCCCCATAAACTAATAAGGAGAAGAAAACATTTATCAATTGATACCATTAATTGATGAATTCATTAATTGAAGATTTAACATGTGGGTTTTAATTGGATCTTAAATTAGAGCCCGCCAAAAAGGGCACTCTCGGATGGCCCCGCTGTCGATCCAGGCACATCCCTTGATTCATGGGCTCTGGGTAATGTGATTTCTTTTTTTTCTTTTTTTGTGTGAAAAGAATGAAGCGATTTGTCTGGGCTGCTGAGTCAAGATAACTCCATTTCTACAGATCTTGGGCGTTTTAAAGGTACTCTTGGAAGTTCAGAATAAAACAAGTCTCCCTCTCTCTCTCTCTCTCTTTAAAATGAAAGGGATTTTTTTATCCTCAAAAGCTCTGAAAATTGGAGAGGAGGCCTTAGGAAACCTCGGGAGACGTTTCAGCTTTGGCAGCAGCAGGAGACCTGCGCAAAAGGTAAAGAAAACATTACTTCCTGGTTAAAACCAGGAAGTAACAACACCCTGGTGGGTGGGCGGAGCTTTGCTCTGCCATCGCTACTGGATTGCCCGAACCGGTCCAAACCGGGAGGATTTCACCCCTGCTTCAGCTATCAAGGGCTGGTCTGACTCAGTTCAATCCCTCTGCAAGAAAGCAACCAACCTCACATATTCTCTTCTATGGATACTTATCTGTCTGTCTGTCCATCCGTCTGCCCATCCATCCATCCATTCACCTACCTTCCTACCTATTGTCTGTCTGTCTGTCTATCATCCATCTTTTCCTTCCTTATTATCTATCTATCTATCTATCTATCTATCTATCTATCTATCTATCTAT
>WNWU01000002.1:74443375-74471772 GCA_012654045.1 Ptyas mucosa
AGAATAGAATAGAATAGAATAGAATAGAATAGAATAGAATAGAATAGAATAGAATAGAATAGAATAGAATAGAATAGAATAGAATAGAAAATTGGAATGAAGAAAGAATAGAATAGAATAAATAGATTAGAGAATACAATAGAATAAATAATATAGAGAATAGAGAAAAAAAGAAAATTAGAATGAAGAATACAATAGAATAAATAAAATAGAATAAAGAATATAGAGAATGTAGAGTAGAGTAGAGTAGAGTAGAGTAGAATAGAGTAGAATAGAGTAGAATAGAGTAGAGTAGAATATTAAGCACCCACATCTTCTGAAGGCAAGTTGTTCTACTGATTAATTGTTCTCACTGTCCAGAAATTTCTCCTTAATTTCAGGTTGCTTCTCTCCTTGATGAGTTTCCATCCATTGCTTCTTGTCCTGCCCTCAGGGGCTTTGGAGAATAGCTTGACTCCCTCTTCTTTGTGGCAGCCCCTGAGATATTGGAAGACTGCTATCATGTGTCACCCTAGTCCTTCTTTTCATTAAACTAGACATGCCCAGTTCCTGCAATCCTTCTTCCTATGTTTTAGCCTCCAGCCCCCTAATCCTCTTTGTTGCTCTTCTACTAATATAAAACGATGTAATTTTTCTGTAGGATGTTTTTGAGCTGTAGGTGGGCTTCTCCCCCTCCCCCCAGCATTTCGCCTCCTCCATCGCTGGTTCTAACCTTCCCTGGATCTCAGCGCAGGGGGATAAAGGTTGGTCACAGAGACTTGACAAATTAGTCACCAAAAAAAAAGAAAAAAAGCTTGTCATATATTCTTATTTAATCATCCTAATTGCTCAAAGCAAACTCCGCTAACTCGCGGGGTGAAGAAAGGAAATTAACTTAGGGTCAAAATTATTAGAGCTTCCAATAAAGCAACCCGTATTTTTCCTGTGTATGGGAAGAAGTCAGCTACAATGTTCGCTTTTTAATCTCAAATGCAGCACCAAAAATGGATGGATGGATGGATAGACAGATAGGGATGGATGGATGGATGGATGGATAGACAGAGACAGACATGGATGGTGGATGGATGGACGGACAGACAGACAGATAGGGATGGATGGATAGATGGATGGATAGACAGACAGACATGGATGGATGGATGGACGGACAGACAGGCAGACAGATAGGGATGGATGGAAAGATAGATAGATAGATAGATAGATAGATAGATAGATAGATAGATAGATAGATAGGAATGGATGGATGGATGGATGGAGAGAGAGAGAGATAGGGATGGATATATAGATGGATAGTTGGATGGATAGAGGGAGAGAGAGACAGAAGATGGATAGATAGGGATGGATGGATGGAGAGAGAGAGAGAGATAGGGATGGATGGATGGATAGATATATAGATGGATAGTTGGATGGATAGAGGGAGAGAGAGAGAGAGAGAGAGAGATAGAAGATGGATAGATAAGATAAATAGATATGGACGGACGGGCAGGCAGATAAGATAGGAGAGGGAGAGAGGGTTAAAATGTCTTTTTTCGGGTTGGCTTTGATCCCAAACTGAAGACTAGAAAGTAGCCGACATTGTTCCTTGCGAACTCTTGGTTTATGACCACGATCAGGATTAGAATTGCCACTGCCAAGATGTTCAGTGAGTCACTGCAGTCGTTAACTAAACCACCCGGTCGTTAAGAGGAATCCAGCTCCCCCCACCCCCCTCACCCCCATTGACTTTGCTCGGTGGAAGCAAAGTAGGAAGGCCTCAAGGGGTGATCGATTGTGTGACCCCAGGACGCCCGTCACAAATACACGCCGGTGGCCAAGGGCCGGAGTTTTGATCACGTGACCACGGGGAGGGATGCTGAAATGGTTGTAAGCCTGAGAACCGGTCGTAACTGCCCTTTTTTCCCCAGGGCAGTTATTGTTAACTCTGTAAGGTCGCTAAGCGAATCACTGTACGTCTGGGCAACGTTTTGGGACACAGAGGTAGTCCTCAAAGTAGGACCGCAACGGAGCCCAGAATTTTGGGTCACTAAGTGAGAAATTGGTGAAGTGAGTTTGGCCCCATTGAAGTGAATGCCTGCGGTTGTTAAGGGGAATTGTTGGAGTTATTAAAGACTTAAGTCAGTCCGGCTTCCCCCGGGACTTGGCTGGTCAGAAGGTCGCAAAAGGGGATCACGTGACCCCTGGACATGGCAATACATGCCAATTGCCAAGCGCCTGAATTTTCATCACGTGGCCACTGGGATATTCCTTCCTTCCCTCCCTTATTTCCTTCCTTTTGTCACTATTCCCATCTCATTCCTTCCTTCCTTCCTTCCTCCCTCCCTTCTTCTCATTCCCATCTCCTCCCTTCCTTCCGTCATTATTCCCATCTCTTCCCTTCCCTCTCCTTCCTTCCTCTCTTTCCTTCCCTTCTCTCTCCTTCCTTCCTTTTCTCCTCTCCTCTCCCTTCCCTCTCTCCCTCCTTCCTTTCCTCTCTCCCTCCTCTCTTCCCTCTCTTCCTTCCTTTTCTCCCTCCCTCCCTCCTCCCTTCCCTTCTCTCTCCTTCCTTCCTTTTCTCTCTCTCCTCCCTTCCCTTCTCTCTTCCCTTCCTTCCTTCCTCTCTTTCCTTCCCTTTTCTCCTTCCTTCCTTTTCTCCTCTCCCTTCCCTCTCTCCCTCCTTCCTTTTCTCCCTCCCTCCCTCCTCCCTTCCCTTCTCTCCTTCCTTCCTTTTCTCTCTCTCTCCTCCCTTCCCTTCTCTCTTCCCTTCCTTCCTTCCTCTTTCTTTCCCTTCTCTCCTTCCTTCCTTTTCTCCTCTCCCTTCCCTTCCCTCTCTCCCTTCCTTTTCTCTCTCCCTCCTCTCTTCCCTCTCTCCTTCCTTCCTTCCTTTTCTCCCTCCCTCCTCCCTTCCCTTCTCTCTCCTCCCTTCCTTTTCTCCCTCTCTCCCCTTCCCTTCTCTCCTTCCTTCCTTTTCTCCTTCTCTCTCCTCTTTCTGCCTTCCCTTCTCTCTCCTTCCTTTTCTCCCTCCTCCCTTCCCTCTCTCTCCTTCCCTCCTTCCTTTCTCCCTCTCTCCTCCCTTCCCTTCTCTCTCTCCTTCCTTCCTGGTTTTTCTCCCTCTTTCTCCTCCCACAGAAATACTGTCATAGTTGTAAAGTGTGCAAAATGATCCTAAGTCGCTCGTTTTGGTGCCATTGTAACTTTGCACTCACTAAACCAAGTGTTATAAGTCGAGGGCCACATCTATCTTCGAACAGTCACTAAACAGCTGGTTGCAAATCGAGAGCTACTTCTATCACCCAGCAACTCAAACATCTCCAGCACCCAATACAAAATTTCCCCTTGTTTACTAGAATTTCCAACAAGGGGATAAACCCCTCCAGCAGAAAGGAGGATGTTAATTCAGCCAAAGAAGGAAAACTGCAACGAGACGGAAACAAACAAAGCGGGGGGGGGGGGGGGGGGGCGGACCCACATGCAAAAAAAGGTGATTTATGTATCGGGGGCCGGGCCAGTCATCCATTTCCTTGACGCCCCTTCCCACATGGGAGGCTGTTGGCGAGCTCCCCGCGGCTCCCCAAACGCAGGCTCAGCCTGGCTGGCCTTCCGGAGAAGACAGGTTTTGGACAGTGATTTAGAGAAAAAGCCCACGGTGGCCTTTGCAAGGATATTAGCACATTTCCCGAAGGAGATGAGCAAGCTCCACACTTCTCACCAGGCAATTCCTTCTGTAGCATTAGAATTAGAATAACAGAGTTGGAAGGGACCTTGGAGGTCTTCTAGCCCAACCCCCTGCCTAGGCAGGAAACCCTACACCACTTCAGACAAATGGTTATCCAACATCTTCTTAAAAACGTCCAGTGTTGGAGTATTCACAACTTCTGGAGGGAAGCTGTTCCACTGATTCATTGTTCTCAGTGTCAGGAAATTTCTCCTTAATTCTAAATTGCTTCTCTCCTTGATTAGTTTCCACCCATTGCTTCTTGTCCTGCCCTCAGGGGCTTTGGAGAATAGCTTGACTGCCTCTTCTTTGGGGCAGCCCCTCAAATATTGGTACACTGTTATCATATTACTCCTGGTCCTTCTTTTCATTAAACCATTCATACCCAGTTCCAGCAACTGTTTTTCATATGTTTTAGGCTCCAGTCCCCTAATCCTCTTTGTTGCTCTTCTCTGCACTCTTTCTAGTCTCCACATCTTGTTTACATCGTGGCGACCACAACTGGATGCCGTATTCCAAGTGTGGCCTTACCAAGGCCTTATAAAGTGGTATTAACACTTTACGTGATCTTGATTCCATCCCTCTGTTTATGCAGCCTAGGATTACGTTGGCTTTTTTGGCAGCTGCTGCACACGGCTGGCTCATATTTAAATGATTGTCCACTAGGACTCCAAGATCTGGGGAACGGTGGCACAGTGGTTAGAGTGCAGTACTACAGGCTACTTCTGCTGACTGCCAGTTGCATGCAATTCGGCAGTTCAAATCTCACAAGGCTCAAGGTTGACTCAGCCTCTCATTTTTTATTATTTTATTTTATTAGTCATATTTCTATGCCGCCCACTCTCCAAGGACTCTGGGCGGCTTACACCAAAGACAGTATACTAAATAGCATATTGGCCCCCAACAATCTGGGTCCTCATTTTACCCACCTCGGAAGGATGGAAGGCTGAGTCAACCTTGAGCCGGTGAGATTTGATCCGCTGATCAGCTGAACTAGCAGTCAGCTGAAGTAGCTGCAGTACTGCACTCTAACCACTGCGCCACCTTGGCTCTCTTCCATCCTCCCAAGGTGGGTAAAATGAGGACCCAAATTGTTGGGGGCAGGAGGCTGATTCTGTAAACCACTCAGGAGTGTAAAGCACTGTAAAGCAGTATGTAAGTCTAAGTGCTATTGCTATTGCTATCTGTCTTACTACTATTGAGCCAGGTACCACCTACGCTGTACCTAATTCTCTCGCTCATTGAACACGGGGAGGTACAGAGGTGGCACCCCCACATCTGCATTTCGTTCTCTGCCTGGGACCCCTAGTTAGGCAGGAAGGCCAAGCTAATACCATGGTTGTATAAACAAGAGGCACAGAATCAGAATCGGTATTAGTACCACTTTATCAAATATTATACATCAAGTATTAGTACCGCTTTATAAATCTTTAGTAAGGCCACATCTGGAATACTGCATCCATTTTTGGTCGCCACATTGCAAAAAGGATTTTGAGGCTTTAGAAAAAAGTACAAAGAAGAGCAACTAAGATGATTAAAGGCCTGGACACAAAAATATGTGAAGAAGGGTTGCAGGATTTAGGTTTGGCTAGTCTAGAGAAAAGGAGGACGGGGGGGGGGGGGGGGACATGATAGCAGTGTTTCAATATTTGAGGGGTTGCCATAAAGAGGAGGGGGTCAATTTGTTTTCCAAAGAACCAGAAGGCGAGACAAGAAACAATGGATGGAAACTCATCAAGGAGAGAAGCAACCTGGGATTATGGAGAAGCTTCCTGACCGCGAGGACAATTAACCAGTGGAACAGCCTGCCACCAGAAGTTGTGGGTGCTCCATCATTAGAGGTTTTTAAGAAGAGACTGGAGAGCTACCTTGATAAATTCTCCTGCTTGAGCAGGGGGTTGGACTAGAAGACCTCCAAGGTCCCTTCCAGCTCTATTCTGATTGATTGACAGACAGGGGAAGGGAGGGCAAAACTGGGAGGAAACTTGGAGCGCATCTGGCCAGAGAGGGTCTTGGAGGGTAGGTGGGTTCCATTTTTTTTTGCTCTCAGACAAACCAGAGGTGGAAAAGATGGGGTGAAAGCCCATCGTGACCCTCTAAGCTAAAGGTGGTTTGGAAGAGAGCCAGTTGGGTCTAGTAATTAAGGGGATGGCCTCAAAAGTAGAAGATGGGGAGTTCTAATCCTGCCTTAGGCATGAAGCTAATTGGGTGACTTTGGGCCAATCACCATCAATTCTAGTCCTGCTTAGCCATAAAAGCCAGCTGGATGATTTTGGACCAATTACCAGGAGACGGAGAGTTCTAGTCCCGCCTTAGGCATGAAAGCCAGCTGGGAGACTTTGGGCCAATCACCAGGAGATAGAGAGCTCTAGTCCCGCCTTAGGCATGAAAGCTAGCAGGTGACTTTGGGCCAATCAGTCTTTTCAAGCCCAACCACCATATATATATTGTTTAATATATAAACCCTTCCATTAGAAGCAGGCTGACAAAATATGGAATTTCCTTCCGCTGAAAAAATAACCTTTCAAATGAACTTGAATCGAGAAAGAGTCAAGCAAGGTTCAAAGAAGGTGAACATATTCCTGAGCAAACTGTCAATATTATTACTGACAGGCTGACTTTGGTCCTGTGATTCTCAGGCAAAGCCCACTTCACAGGGTTGGTGTTGTGGGGAAAACAGGAGGACGACTAGGTACGTTTGTCGTCCCCCCCCATCCTTGATTAATTTATAAAAGTATTAAAGGTGGGAAAGAAGGAAGGAAGGAAGGAGGAGAGGATGAAGGAAAGGAAAGGAAAGGAAAGGAAGTAAATGGATGAATAAGGAAAGGAAAGGAAAGGAAAGGAAAGGAAAGGAAAGGAAAGGAAAGGAAGGAAAGGAAGGAAAGGAAAGGAAAGGAAAGGAAAGGAAAGGAAAGGAAAGGAAAGGAAAGGAAAGGAAAGGAAGTGAATGGAAAGGAAAGGAAAGGAAAGGAAAGGAAAGGAAAGGAAAGGAAAGGAAAGGAAAGGAAAGGAAAGGAAAGGAAAGGAAAGGAAAGGAAAGGAAAGGAAAGGAGGCAAGCACGCAAGCAAGAGAAGTATTATTATTGCTTATTTGATTTGTATGGCCATCTATCTATCTCAGCTAAGCAACTCTGGACTTCAAGAAGTTTTATAACTGATTACCACCCCACCCCACCCCCGGCCAGGAAACAGGAGGGTCTTTGAATCCTTCGTCAGTGATCATGTATTTTTTTTTAAAAAAAATTCCAGCTATAACAATCAGTAACTAATAATAAATGAACACATTCACCTGGAGCCAGAGTGACTTTTCCTCTTGAAAATGCCTCTTCATTTGTATCCTTCAAGAGTTAAACGCTGGCCTTTGAGCACGAATTACAGTCCAATTCGTTTAAACCCGAGTGGCAGGACAAAATATAAAATATCTAAAAAAACCCAAGCCGTCTGAATTCTCGACCAATCGCTCGCTGCCCGTTCAACTTTTGACAGTTCATCAGTCATGTGTCCGCTGTAAAACAGAGGCTGGACCTATTTTTGAAGATTTCGTTTCTTTTCAAAGCAAGGAAACTTGCTACTTCCTAAGCTGCCAAATTGAATAAGAAAAAAAAATGCCAGGGATATAAAGCCCGCAGCACCGAAATAAAACCAGGAGACCATTTAAAATCAGAGTTTTGTTTAACTCTACCATGCCAATATAGAATAGAACAACAGAGTTGGAAGGGACCTTGGAGGTCTTCTAGTCCAACCCCCTGTCCAGGCAGGAAACCCTACACCACTTCAGACAAATGGCTGTCCAACCTCTTCTTAAAAACTTCCAGTGTTGGAGCATTCACAACTTCTGGAGGCAAGTTGTTCCACTGATTAATTGTTCTAACTGGCGGGAAATTTTTCCTTAGTTCTAGGTTGCTTCTCTCCTTCATTGGTTTCAACTCATTGCTTCTTGTCCTGCCCTCAGGGGCTTTGGAGAATAGCTTGACTCCCTCTTCTTTGGGGCAGCTCCTGAGATATTGGAAGACTGCTATCCTGTCTCCCCTGGTCCTTCTTTTCATTAAACTAGACATACCCAGTTCCTGCAACCGTTCTTCATATGTTTTAGCCTCCAGTCCCCTAATCCTCTTTGTTGCTCTTCTCTGCACTCTTTCCAGAGTCTCGACATCTTTTTTACATCGTGGCAACCAAAACTGAATGCAATATAATATTCCAAGTGTGGCCTTACCAAGGCATTTGAAAGTGGTATTAACACTTCACGTGATCTTGATTCTATCCCTCTGTTTATGCAGCCTAGAACTGTGTTGGCCTTTTTGGCAGCTGCAACACACGGCTGGCTCCTATTTAAATGGTTGTCCACTAGGACTCCGAGGTCCCTCTCACAGTTACTACTATTGAGCAAGTTACCACCTATACTGTACCTGTGCATTTATCCATATTATATTTATCCATATTATATATATTATCCATCTCTCCCTTTCTTACCATTTTATGAGTTGGGTTTATAACAGGCTGTTTCTTGGCTTCCCAATAAACCCTTATGACTTTCAGATGAGTAATGCTTTCAGTTAGACCATTCCTATCTCTCCCCAAACTTAAGCTTAGCAAACATGAAATAAAAAAGGTTTCCAGCCTTTAAAATTCGCCTGCGTTTTTGGCTTTGCACCTTGGCTGATGGTAAACACTCACCAAATACTAGACGCTAAGATCTTAAAAATGAAAAATGAAAGCAGGAAACACCAAAAGGCAGAGGAGGAAAAACAATGTTGTAGTAAGGGCCAGCAATTAGATAAACGTACAAAGAGGCATGAGGAATAGGTTTGTGGAAATGGCAGATGACAAAACGGGAATGTGCAATTGACGTAGAGAAGCTACAGAATACAGAATTGATGCAAAGGGAAAAAATTACAGAAGGGGAAATTGACCTAAACAAGAAATCACAGAATACGGAGTTGATTCAAAGGAGAAATTATGAAATGTGGAATTGGCCTAAAGAAGAAATTACAGAATGCGGAATTGATTCAAAGGAGAAATTACAGAATGCGGAATTGACCAAAAGGAAGAATTACAAAAAGGCACTGCTCATGGGAAGGGCATGTCCTTGTTTTAAAAACACAGAAGGAAGGATGTCCCAAAGGTGCTTTTTTCAAGAGGCAACTGGATTTTCTGGTTTTTCTTTGAAGACATTTCGCTTCTCATCCAAGAAGCTTCTTCAGCTCTGACTGAATGGTGGGGGAATGGAAGGATTTATACTCTTTGCAAACAGCTGGTCATTTGCATCCTTTTTAGAGAATCAGAGGCCACTTGGAGGTTTGTCAAACAGGTGACCTGAGGATACAGACAAACCTCCAAGGGGCTTCAATGATTCTCTAAAAAGAGTGCAGGCCAGCTGTCTGCAAGGCGTATAAATCCTTCCCTTCCCCACCATCCAGTCAGAGCTGAAGAAGCTTCTCGGATGAGAAGCGAAACGTCTTCAAAAGAGAAAACCAGAAAGTCCAGTTGCCTCTTGAAAAAAAAGCACCTTTGGCACAACCATGACCTGGATGACTGAGGATCTCGATGACCAGTGATGGCTAACCTTTTCGGCACTGAGTGGCAAAACTGGAGCACATATGCACGCCGGAGCAGTAAAACCCGGGGAAGAGAGCAGCTGGCCGATGCGTGTGGCAGCTAGCTGTTCTTCCGGGTTTGGGTTCCGGCATGCACGCCGACCAGCTGGTCTTCACGTGAAAACCAGCCGTCTGGCGCACATGCGTGCACCGGAATCCAAAAGAGCAGCTGGCCACTGCACCCATGCATGCCAGACCAGCTGGCCGGCGTGCATGTGCGTGATGGAAGCCAGAAGAGCAGCTGGCGACAGCGTGCATGCCCACAGAGGGCTCTGTGAGCCACCTCTGCCACGCGTGCCATAGGTTCACCATCACGGTGATAGACAACGATAGACAATCAAAGGGTATCATCTCAAATAACGGTCACAGGAGTGGAGAGATTTTGGCCGCTGTCGCTTTTTTCAACTATCCCCGATGCACAAAAGGAAGAGAATAGACCTTCAGCAGAGAAAGGAGGAGAGGAAGACGGGGGGGGAGGACACGGGACCCGAGCCCCGCCCTTCTCTTGGGAGCCTTTCCCCCTTAAACCGCCGAACTTCGGCAGCGAGGCGCAGCTCCTTCCTTGCCACCGTCTTGAAAAGGAAATTAAATTTACATTCCTGGAAGAACGGGGTGGCATCATAATTAGTTCATGACTTGATTATACTTTGAAGTGAGAGGGAAGGGGCCAGGATGCATATCAATGAAGCCGGCAGTTCAGTTACCTGCTCGGGTTTCTGGATGAGTCTGGGTGGGTTGCGAGAGGAAGGGGCTGGCACAGGGAACAAAGGCAAGGAAGGGCTCTCCAGCTGGAGGTATCAAATACAAATCTTTTTCGGCCCCCATCTGGCACCAAGACCCACTGGCATCACTTACAGATGCACTTTCCAATCAAAGGAACGAGCTGTTTGGGCAAATAATCCTAGCAGCTCCTCCTCGGCCACCTGCGCAGGAGAAAAGCGAACACCCGGTTTTAAAAATAAGCCCCCGCCCCACAAACACACACACACAACACTCCCCCCCCCCCATTTAAGCTTCTTAGGTTGATCCAAACAGCCAACTTGGGATTTCTTTGTGCAAACAAGAGGGGCATTTCGCAAACTATTAAAAGGAGATTTACAGGCCTTTCCTGCTTCTGCTCTTTGAATGAAAGACTTACCTCCCCAAAGTTGTTGTTTTTTTTCCTTTTTTAAAAAAAGAACAGATTAAAAGCTGCCAAGCAGTAGCAATAGCACTTATATACTGCTTCATAGTGTTTTTTTAACAGCCCTCTCTAAGTGGTTTACAGAGTCAGCGTAGCATATTGCCCCCCCCCCCCCAAACAATCTGGGTCCTCATTTTACCCGCCTCGGAAGGAGGGAAGGCTGACTCAACCGTGAGCCTGGTGAGATTCAAACTGCCGAACTGCACCTAGCAGTCGGCTGAAGTAGCCTGCAGTACTGCGCTCTAACCACTGCGCCACCTCGGCTCTTATGATATCGAAAAGGCTGCTGCAGAAACAAGAGATTGGAGGCAGCGTTAAGCCCATCACTGGGCCGTTGAAAGGGACCTCGGAGGTCTTCTAGTCCAACCCCCTGCTTAGGCAGGAAACCCTGCACCATTTCAGACAAATTGTTATCCAATCTCTTCTTAAAAACTTCCAGTGTTGGAAGTTGTGAATCTTTTCTTCTTCTTTTTTTTTTCATTTTGGCATCTGCTTATGATGTCTATGATGATTTTCAGCCCATCCAGGTCCTGGTTGTCGCAAAGGTGCTTTTTCAAAAGGCAATTGGACTTCCTTGGTGGGTTTTTCTTTTTTTCTTTTTTTTGAAGACATTTCGCTTCTCATCCAAGAAGCTTCTTCCGTTCTGACCGAATGGTGGGGAATGGAAGGATTCATACAGAGAAACCTTGGTTTGGCTTCTTGTGTGAGAGTGTCTGAACATCTGTTCTGAACATCTTCAAGGTAAAAAAAAAAAATCCATTTGCCTTTTAAAAAAGCACTTTGGGGACATCTCCCCACAATGTTAGTTATCAACCTAAGCACCAACGTGGAGAAGACCAGAGGTAGTATTCACCTGGTTCAGACCGATTCGGGCAAACCGGTAGTGGTGACCTGTGGGTGGAGTCCACCCACCCGCCCTGGCGTTATGCCGTCCTATTTAGCCACATTTTCTAAGCCTGTTGTGGTCCGCCAGCAGTCTGCGGATCTGGCAGCGGAGTCAGACAGCAATGAGGCTGAGGAAGAACATGGCCCAGTCCTGGAGTCTGGGGAAGGAAGGCCGGATGAGGGCTCTGCGTCGGAGGCAGAGATGGGGCCAGAGCCATCGGGGAGTGATGTGCAGACTCCGGAGCCTCCAGAGGCTGACAGCAGAGAGGCAGAGGAACAGGAGGAGCCTGTTCCTAGTGCACGCATGAGAAGAGCTGCCAGAAGGCAGGAGCAGCTAAAGCAGAGAGGACGACTCGGGAGTAAGGCCAGGAGATGATTGGCCTCTCCCATAAGGCTTAAAAGACCAGTAACGGCTCTTGGGCTCTTTGGCGGAAAACAACCATTGAGAGATTTGCTTCGTGTTTGGATGTATTTCTTTCTTGTCAGTGTCTTCTGTTCCTGAACTGTTGCCAAGAAAAGCCTTTGGCAGGTTGCCTAATTATACCAAGGTTGGTGATTAGGCTGAAGAATTTGTGTTATGAAGACTTTGTTTTGATTTAGTTTGGACTACGCTGAGAATGAGTTCTCAGCTTTTCTACTAAAGTCTGTTTGTTTTGGAACTGTTTGCGTCGAATACTAGCTACTTGAGCCTGGGTTACAACAAAGCCATGCGTGTGCACGCTCACATTTTTGGTGCGCACCAAACCGATGATAAAATTATATGAAACCCCCCTCTGGAGGAGACAGGATCAAACAGGACCAAATTCTCTTTGGAGGTACAAAATCTGGGGGAGAACAGAGATTCCCTTGGCAACCGAACGGGAATTCCCCCCCCCCCCAAAATTCAGCCTGCGAGGGACGACGGGGCAGCTAAAGCCGGGAATAACTCAGCTCACCCACCCACCCACCGCTAAAGAAAAGCGGGGTCTTTCTCTCCTTCTCTTTTATGTGTCTAAAACTCTAGATTAAAACAACTGCAGAGAAGCCGGCATAATTTAGCTGTCATTTCCCATCAAATTGCTCATAATTGTGACTATAAAATGATAATATTTTACCATATGTGCGTTCAACAAAGCTTGCAAAAAGCAAGGGTCAGCGCGACGGGCCGCGGGGGAGAAAATGGACCACAGGCTCCCCTTAGTGGCCAGGGAGGGGAAACGGCATGGCAGCGCAGACCCCACAGTGGGTCTCAGCTGGAGATGGAGAGCAGGGTCTCTGGCCCCAGCCCTCCAAATCCTTCTCCGCTCTCCACATCAATCTTCTGCAGGCGCCGAACTTGAAACGCCAAAATATTACCTGCAAATCCAGTAGGAATAAAAAGCAAGGATTTGTTGAGGGGCGGCCTTAACGGGAAAACAATGGGAAATGGCTTATTTTGCAACTGTTCTCACAAAGAAGCTTCCTTACTTAAGCCAATTTAGACACAATCCCGTTGCAGATTCAATGGGGAGTTTTGTTTTGTGGTGTATCAAGGCTGCCCTTGATACCCAACAATCCAATATCCAATCCTGCAGGTCTTCCTGTGGCCCTTGCTGGGATGTATTCGTATCCCGCCTGGATTAGTTTCAGAAATGACTCAAGGCGGTGAAACATATCCCATACAGCTTCCTCTTCTTACGTTCCCCAGAACGACAACCCTGTGAGGTGGGTTGAGGCCAAGAGAGTGTGTTACCGAGCTGGCTTTCACGCCTAGGGTGGAACTAGAACTCACCATCTCCTGGGGATTGGCCCAAAGTCCCCCAGCCACCTTTAGAGTCTAAGGCAGAACTAGAACTCACAGTCGCCTGGTGATAGACCCAAAGTCCCCCAACCACTTTTTGTGCCTAAGACAGAACTAGAACTCACCGTCTCCTAGTCACTGACACAAAATCAATCCTAGTCACTTAGGCACTTTTGTGGCTAAGACTGAACTAATATTCATAGTTGCCTGGTGATTGACCCCAAAGTCCCCCAACTGGCTTTCCTGTCTAAGGCGGGACTAAAACTCACCGTCACCTGGTGATTGGTCCAAAGTCCCCCAAATGGCTTTCCTGTCTAAGGCAGGACTAGAACTCACCGTCACCCAGTGATTGGCCCAAAGTCCCGCAACTGGCTTTCCTGTCTAAGGCAGCACTAGAACTCACCGTCACCTGCTGATTGGCCCAAAGTCCCCCAAATGGCTTTCCTGTCTAAAGCGGGACTAGAACTCACCATCACCTGGTGATTGGCCCAAAGTCCCCCAGTTGGCTTTCCTGTCTAAGGCAGGACTAGAATTCACCATCACCCAGTGATTGGCCCAAAGTCCCCCAACTGGTTTTCCTGTCTAAGGCAGGACTAGAACTCACCATCACCTGGTGATTGGCCCAAAGTCCCCCAACTGGATTTCATCCCTTAGGAGAGACTAGAACTCATAGTCTCCTGCTTTGTAGCCAGGGTGCCTTAACCACAAGACAACCTGGTTCTCTTGATTTCAGTTTGAGGGCGCAAGAGGCGATTCCAGCAAGGGCCGTCCGTTCAGACACATCTCCAAGGAGAAGCATCCCAAGGGTGGCAGGAGAGCCATTTTTGTGGTGGGAAGCCCAATTCCTGGGTACAGGAAGTCTTCGACCTTTGATTGCTATGGAGCTGGGTAAGGAATTCTGGGAATTGAAGGTCGCCCATTTTAATGTTGCCAAGGCTGAGGAACATCGGATGATGTGTTCCAGCATTTTGGCATTACGGATGGTCCTCGGGTTCCGGCCACAATTGAACCCAAAATTTCCCTTGCTAAGTGAGACAGCTGTTAAGTAAGTTTAGCCCCATTTTACGAACTTCCTTATCACCGTTGTTAAGCGAACAACTGCAGTTCCTAAACTAGTCACAGGGTCGTTAAGCGAACCAGGCTTCCCCGTTGACACTGCATGTCAGGAGGTCACAAAAGGGGATCACGTGATCCCAGGACACGGCGACCGTCATAAATGTGAGTCAGTTGTCAAGCATCCGGATGTAAATCACTTTGACCATGGGGATGCTGCCAACGGTCATAAGTGTGAAAAACGGTCACGGTCAACGGTCGAAAAATGTAGCATACAGGTAATCCTTGATTTATGACAATTCGGCCCCAAATTTCTGCTAAGTGAGACATTTGTTAAGTGAGTTCTGCACCATTTTACGAACTCTCTTACCACTGTTGTTAAGTTTTCCACTTTTATGACTGTTGAAATATCCCTACAATCATGTGATCCAAACGCAGGACGCTTGGCAACTGATTCGTATTTATGACGGTTGCAGTGTCTCGGGGTCACTTGATCCCCTTTTATGACCCTTCTGACTAGCAAAGTCAATGGGGGAAGTCGGATTCACTTAACAACTGTGTTACTGATTTAACAACTGCGGTGATTTACTTAAAAAAAAGGTGGCAAGAAAAGTCGCAAAACGGGACAAAACTCCCTTCACAAAATTTCTCACTCAGCAGCATAAATTCTGGGCTCAATCGTGGCCGTAAGTCGAGGACTACCTGTATGTTAGGCCGCAGTTTGATTTCTCCCGAATAAACCTTGAACTTTCTGTACTCAAAGCTTCCTTCCCGAGAATTTACGGACATAAATCTTTTCTATGGGCAGGAAAATAAAATAAAAAAAGGCAAGACAGAAAGAAAAGCAGATTTTTTTTTTTTATCATCACTTTACTGGCTCCCTGCCTATATTCTTCCAATCCCTGAATCAATTTTCTGGGAAGATCTTCTTGAAAATAAGTTTTGATAGATGTTTCCTAGGGATGATTTAGCTGTAAAGTAGAAGCAGGGAAGGCCTCTTTAAAGCTGGGATAATCAGAGCTGAGGTTTGGGGGGTGGGGAGAGAAATCACTCCCTTCCGGTTCTCTCCCTCTCTTCAAGTCATCACTTTGAATTGTGTAACGTCAAACAAAAATAACCCCCGGCCGTATAAATTCTTGCATTTAAACAAAAAAAAAGAGGAGAAGCTGAAAAACGTACAGGTAGTCCTCGACTTACGACAGTTCATTCAGGGGTGGGATTCAAAACTTTTACCAACCAGCTCTCTGCCCGGGTTGTTGGGTGGGTGTGGCTATGGTGGGCGTGGCCTGCTTGGCTTCCTGCATCACAGAGGGGGAGGGGGGGTTCGCCCCCCCCCCAAGGCTCTAGAGGCTTTCCTCGAGCCTCCAGGAGGGCGAAAACAACCTCCTCCAAGCTACGGAGGCCCTCCAGAGGCCGGAAACGAGCCTTCCCATTTTTCGCCCTCCCAGAGCCTCCGCGCAAGCCCTTCACTTACCTGGCATCCAAAACAGGCTGCATGGAGACTCCCGGGCGGGTCGGGGTCGGCGGGCCAGCCAATCCTTGGAACTACCGGTTCGGTGAACTAAATGTAAAATTGGCATCCGGTTCACCCAAATCGGTCCGAACCGGCTGAATCCCACCCGAGTTCATTTAGTGACCATTCGAAGCTACCACGGCCATGAAAAAAACATGACTTTACGATAGTTTTTTCACAGTCATGACCGTCGCAGCCTCCCCTGTGGTCAGGTGATTTACATTTCATACGCTTGGCAACTGACTCGCATTTATGACGCTTGTAGCATCCCGGGGTGTGTGTGTGTGTGTGTGTGTGTGTGTGTGTGTGGGACAGGTGATCCCCTTCTGCGACCTTCTGATCAGCGAAGTCGATGCGGAAGCCAGATTCACTTCACAACCGTGTGACTCGCTTATCGACTGCCGGGATTCACTTAACAAATGTAGCAAGGAAAGTCGTAAAACGGGGCAAAGCTCGCTTAACAAATGCCTCGCTTGGCAACCTAAATTTTGGCCTCGATCGTGGTCGTAAGTCGAGGACTACCTGTACTCTGCAGATAAACGAAGAAAAAGAAGCACGGGGAGGGGGGGGGCTCTTCCAATATTTGAGGGGCTGCCACAAAGAGGAGGAGGTCAACTTATTTTCCATAGTCCCTGAAGGCAAGAAACAATGAATGGAAGCTACTCAAAGAGAGAAGCAACCTGGAATTAAGGAGAAACCTCCTAACAACGAAGACAATTAACCAGTGGAACAGCTTGCCACCAGATGTTGTGAGTGCTCCATCACTGGAGGTTTTTCAGACTTTCCAACTTGTCTCAAATTGTGTAGGTTCTCCTGCTTGAACAAAGGGGCTGGACTAGAAGACCTCCAGGGTTCCTTCCGGCTCTATTCTGATTGATTTGAGATCATTGGAGTGCAGCATGCCAAAGCAGAGAAAGCCAACAAAGGGTTTACAAAGACAGAGTAAACTTTTACTCCATGGCAGGTCATTTTCGTAAAATCTGTTTCCAGGGCGTTTACAATAGCTCTACATTTTTCTGGCATTTTATGCCATGCTATGTCTGTAAAAAATAATAATAATAAAATGCCAGAAAAATGTAGAGCGGTAAATAATAACGGCCGAGCTGTTTGCACTTCAGCTAACTGGTTATTGCGGCAATTTAGCGGTTCACCATGCAAAATGCTCTCCTTTTAAATGTTACCTTGAACTAAAGGTTAAGCGCATTACGTCTTCGCAGGAGGCTTTTGAAGGGCTCTGCGTGACCATTGGCTGAGCTTCTCGCAAACGGCGCAGAACGAAACTGACGCGGAAAGGTTTGGAAATTCACATTTCTCAATAATAATAATGCCTTCCAGGGAATGAGGCATCCTCGGCGATCGCCGGCTCGGAAAAAACAGCAAGAGATAATGGCCGAAGGGTGATTTCCCACAGCAGGGGTTGCCCAGGCCGGGACACAAACACACATGTGGTCACACAGCCCCAGAGTCAAAGACGAAGTGTGGGTGAATATGAGAACGTGGCAACAATCACAAATCCAGGCACAAAGAGGAACGCAACGGAGGAACCAGGGCAGCTAACCTCTGGTTTGGGTTGGGGAAGATGAAGGTCTGTTAGGAAACTGCCAGCCAAGTTGTCCCAAAGGTGATTTTTTTTTTCAAGAGGCAACTGGACGTTCTTGGGATTTTTTTCCCCCTTGAAGACGTTTCGCTTCTCATCCAAGAAGCTTCTTCAGTTCTGACTGGATGGTGGAGGATGGAAGGATTTCTATTCCTTGCAGCCATTTTTTACAGAGGCACAATTGAGAGCGTTTTAACAAGCCGCATCACTTTTTGGTTTGGTGGCAGCAGTGTCTCAGATAGAAAGTCCCTACAGAGAGTGGTGAGGTCAGTGGAGATTATAGGAAGCTCGCTTCCTGTTATTCACGATACCGCGTATAAGGGCTATGTGCTTAGAGCTCAAAGCATTGTTAGAGACCCCACACACCCACTTCACGGTCTGTTTCTGTTGCTCCCCTCTGGGAGGAGGTTTCAAAGTAATTCTAGCAGGAATACCAGATTCTGCAATGGCTTTGTTCCTTATGCCATCCGTCTGGCAAACTCGCAAGATTCGTTTCTCTCGCCATGTACAGGTATACATCTGAACTAGACAGTGTTGTTTCTCCGTGTCATATAATATATGTGGGTGTATGCATAATTTTGCATTTATTTATTTTGTCAGGTTTGTGTAGTGCATATTGGAGGTGGTGACCCTTTCAGAGCTGTATGCAACAAAATTACATTTTAATGTATGCCGATTAGTGTGTCAACCCTGAAGCTGACCTGACCAAGGTCATTTTGAGACTTCAGTGTTGCCACACTGGAGCTGAGGGAGAGGGAGTGGGGAATAGAGATAGCTGGGGTTTTACAGCCAAAACAAAAGACTTTTTCCTGGGAACCAAGGACAATGTTCTGTCCCCGTCCTCCACACGCACAAACCCACACAGACAGTCGAGGGTTAAATAATTGGCACACACAAACGGTCCGTTATCAGAGGCTTGGCAGCTCTACGGGAACCGGCTGCCAAGTTCTTTACTATAACAAGAAGGGGGGTGTTCCTCCACCAGATAACAAATGCAATACACACCGGCTGGGAAAAAACAGTCCAATTCACAATCCTTCAGCAGACTGAGGCTTTGCATCAAAGGAACTTGCAAGAATTAACTTTGTCCGTCACAGAATCTAAACGGCCACCCCCCTCCTTTATATAGCCTGTGGGGTGTGGTCCAGTGACTCAGTTTAATCCCTGGCACGCCTCCTCCTCTGCTGTGATCGTTTAGCACACCGACGCTGACATGGGTCCAGCCACAACTTATCTCCCTCATCACTCTCTGACCGATCGGAGACACCTGGCTCCTGGCCAATCTCCTCTCCTTCGGCCGACACCTGAGGAATTGTCAGAGAGGAGGGGCCGGGGGAGGGAGGCCTGGCCGGCTCCTCTCCTTCATGTTCGGAGCCTTCTTCCTCCGATATGATGGGCTCGGGGTCGGAGCCACAACAGACAATACCACAGGTGGTCGGAGAGGAGGAGTGAAGTTACCAGGCAACCAGACGGCACCCTGATTGGACCATGTGACTGACTGTTTGGGGAAGCGAGAAAACTTTTACTTTTAATTAGGTGAAAACCACGGGTATATTCAGAGTCGGTTTTCACCAGCCTGTGCCAATCTAATATATCCAATAAAACTATTCTTTGAGGAATCTACCTGCCTCAGAGTTCTGTTCAATATGGATGTATTACTTGGAACCCTGACCTTATGTACATTCAAAGTGACAATAAAGTTATTATTATTCTATTATTCTATTTGGTTGTCAGCGCTCTCTCTGAGAGCAGTTGAGGCCACTTGGAGGTTTATCTGTGCCCAACCACTTCACAAACACATGGCACCACTTAGGACAGGGGTCAGCAACCTGTGGCTCCGGAGCCGCATGCGGCTCTTTGGACCCTCTGCTGTGGCTCCCTATCAGGTGATCCCACCACTGACTGGCCCTCCCCCACCCCCGTCACTCCTCCCCTGGCCTGACAAGGTAAGGGTGACGGCGGAGGATGGAGAAGCGGCCAGGGCAGAGAAAGAGATACAGAGAGAAGGGGAGAGAGAGAGAGAGAGGGAGAGAGATAGAGAGGGAGAGAGAGAGGGAGAGGGGGGGGAGAGAGGGAGGAGGGAGAGAGAGAGATGTCAAAAGGATTTTGTGGTTCCCGGTGTTTTTTAACAACTGGTTCTCTACCCTAATGACCGGCTGGATAGGCGTGGCTAGGGGGGGTGTCATGTGACCAGTGGAAGTGAGTGACATCTAGCTGGCCACGCCCACCCAGGTTTTGTGGCTCCCGGTGTTTTCTTTTTTTGTGGGAAATGGGTCCAAATGGCTCTTTGAGTATTTAAGGTTGCAGACCCCTGACTTAGGAGAACAAAACCATCAGGGACACCTGTATCTGAAAGACAAAGGCCACTCTTTTGAAGACTGCAAAGTCCACATTCTGGACAGAGAGGACCAATGGTTTGAAAGAGGGGTCAAAGAGGCCATCTATCTCCAAATTAAACAGCCCTCCCTCAACAGAGGGGGAAGGATACCACACCACCCATCTCCTGTTTACAACACAGTCCTTTCAACAGTTCCAAGAAGGCTCCACACCCATTTGCACTACTCGGGTGTCCCTGTTCTGCCCCAGCTACGGGTCCCAAGAAGTGTAGCACACACACAGCTCCAAAAACTCTGTTTAATTCAAACAGACCCCTTTCAAAATGCAGGCTTTAACCACAAACGTCTTTATCAGCCTGCTATGAATTACAGAGATTAAACAAAGTCCGACAAGGGTTGGCAATCAGCCCAGAAACCAAGTTGCAACAAAAAAACTCACTCTCAAAATGCTCTGCGTAGGACCAAACGTTGTTTCCAGCAACATTTGCTATCTGTGTGCAAACTTAAATAGGCTAAGGGAGTGGCTAATTAACCCCAAGCCTTACTCTTGAGGAGACCTCCTCCTGAGTAGCCACTCCTGCCTTTTGGCAGCCCTGCGTGCTCAAGCATTGAGAGGAGGCTCCTCCACTTCACTCTCTTCCCTTGAAGGAGCCTCTGGAGGTTCTGAAGGCCCTGGCTGAGTCTCTGCCTCTGGCACCACATCCTCTTCAGCCTCATCGCTATCCGATTTGAGCGCCGGCTGCACAAGCTGCTGGCACACACTACACCAGCCTCCTTGTCGGGATCAGCCACAATCCGCGCAGGCTGCTGGTGGGCCACAACAGTCCCTGAGGACTGCAGACAAACCTCCAGGTAGCCTCAAGGATGCTCAGAGAGAGCGCTAATGACTAAATGACCACAAGGAATATAAATCCTTCCATCTTCCACCTTTCAGTCAGAACTGAAGAAGGATTACCTATAAAGAGTGGAGCCCATTCCCCATTTTGGGGAACAGACCAGAGGTGGGTTTCAGCAGGTTCTGACCAGTTCTGGAGAACCGGTAGCAGAAATTTTGAGTAGTTTGGAGAACCGGTAAATACCACCTCTGATTGTCCCCGCCCCCATCTATTCTCTGCCTCCCGAGTCCAGCTGATCGGGAGGAAATGGGGATTTTGCAGTAACCTTCCCCCTGGAGTGGGGAGGGAATGGAGATTTTACAGTATCCTTCCCCTGCCACGCCCACCAAGCCACACCCACAGAACCGGTAGTAAAAAAATTTGAAACCCACCCCTGGAACAGACCCAAAACTGGGAGAGAGACTGGGAGGAAGAGAGAGAGAATGCTAATAGTAGTGATTGAAGTATAATTGTACCATACTCATAAAATATCAAAATCCATGCAGAGGCTATCATGGTCAAGCTAATCTAATCGCTTATATTTTTTTCTCACTCTGTGACGATCAGGCCCAAGTTGGAATGAAAAAGAGAGAAAAATCTATTTTATTTAGGTCCGCGTGTCCTTTTTTTCTCGTTTTCCACAGGAGGAAATATTGCTCTGGACACCATATCCCCGGCGCTTATAATGCAACGTTCTTTATTACACTTTTTGCTTTGGGAGAAGACAAAATGAAGCATGAAATAAGAAATATGCTTGCAGAACAATATCCATTGGAGGCTGAGAAAGGCATGCAGGCCTTGAGAAGGAAAGCGTTCTTTAACTCTGGGCAAAAAAATAAATATATAACATCCAACTTTTGCCAACGGGGATGGGATCGCTCACGAACCCATTTCAGGTTTCATGGATTGATCATTGCCAGGCTTCGGATTCAAATTTTGCCATCAACAGGCACAGAGAGATAAACAACATCTACATACCATTAAAAGAAACACTCAAAAAGCCAAGAAGGAAACAAATAGACCAAAACACCTCCTGGACAGCAATCAACAACTGGATGAGTAAAAAATTACCACCAGGTTAACACTAGACCAACACTACAGAAGTAAAAAATATCCTAATTAAGGAACTATCAATTCAAACAATCAAACAGTAAACAACAGTCTAATCAAGAAACCACCAAGAATACTCCTATCAATACTGATAGGGCAAGCCATTAGAATGTAAACAGAGGGAAATCCCCTGTCCTTTCAAAGACTGATGATGTTACTTAGTTGGGTTATGAAACGTCTACACGAAAACAACCAAGCTCAGAGAGCACCAATGTTCTCATAGTCCTCTTCCTCCTCCACCTCCTCCTTCTTCTCCTCCTCCTCTCCACCAACCACACTCCCTCCTAGCATGATGATGTTACCTAGTTGGGTTATGAAACATCCGCAAGAAAAATAACCAAGCTCAGAGAGCACCAAGGATCCCACAATCTGTAAACAATCATCACAGCACCTTGCCAACTAAAATGTACAGAAGGTTTAAGTCTGAACAGGTTTCATTCTTGACACTGGAGCTGACTTGGGTCAGGTATAACTCACTGAGAGTGTTATCATCTTCTCTCTTAAATTGGCCTTGTTCCCACAATCCAGCACACCTCCATATTTCTTTCTCAAGGCAGCGGAGTGATAACATGCTACAAAGCTCTCTTATTCCGGTGGTTCTCAACTTTTGGTCCGTGGATCCCGGGGGAGGTGGGAGGTGATGTCGTCATAAGGGGTCCGCAAAGGCTTGAAGAATGATATGATTTAAATTTTAAGTCTCGTGGGTCTATAGCCACAAAAGGTATTTAAGGGGGGGTCCGTGGTGAAGAAAAGAGTCTGTTCCATGTCCTTGCAGCTTGGTTCTGTGGCGGTGCAGTGGTTAGAATGCAGCATTGCAGGCAGTTCGATCCTAACCAGCTCAAGGTTGACTCAGCCTTCCGTCCTTCTGAGGTGGGTAAAATGAGGACCCAGATTGTTTGGGGGCAAGAGGCTGACTCTGTAGACTGCTTAAGAAAGGGCTGCAAAGCACCATGAATTGGTATATAAGTCGAAGTGCTATTGCTATTGTTATTTCTGTCTGTCCATCCATCCATCCATCCATCCATCCATCCATCCGTGAGCCATGATGGTGCCGAGGTCAGAATGCAGTATTGCAGGCTGACTCTGCCTACAGCCTAGAGTTCGATCCTGACCGGCTCAAGGTTGACTCAGCCTTCCATCCTTCCAAGGTCGACAAAACGAGGACCCAGATTGTTGGGGGCAAGAGGCCGATTTTGTAAACCACTTAGAGAGTGCTATAAAGCACTGTGAAGCGGTATATAAGTCTAAGTGCTATTGCTATCATTATGTCCGTCCATCCATCCATCCATCCATCCCTGAGCCATGATGGTGCCGAGGTCAGAATGCAGTATTGCAGGCTGACTCTGCCCACAGCCTAGAGTTCGATCCTGACCGGCTCAAGGTTGACTCAGCCATCCATCCTTCCGAGGTCGACAAAACGAGGACCCAGATTGTTGGGGGCAAGAGGCTGACTTTGTAAACCGCTTAGAGTGGGCTGTAAAGCATTATGAAGCGGTATATAAGTCTTATTGCTATTGGTTCTTCTCAGCAGAGGCAAAGAAATTTTAAAGAAACCATGCATGTTTTTCCTTAGTTTTATACACGCAGTAGACTTTTCTAGTCATAGAACCTGGGTGCCTCCATACAAGATCTCAATGAAGGGCAACCCCATTGTATGGGTAGGAAAGACGATTGGTGTGATACCCACACGATTGCTATAAAGTCTCCTGAAGTGGTTATTAAGGCAGAGGCTACCTAGAGGGAAAATCCAGGCTCCCTGCAGTTCCTCATTACTTTCTTTTTTGGTAAGGGAGGAAAAATTTACAGAAAACAGTTGCCCAGCTACCGATGGACATGAACTAAGAATGTGCGGTAATTAAGTTGAATCATAAGAGATCCTCCTGGATTTCGATATTAGCTTCTAGGAAGGGTAGAGTATGTTCCACTGTATTTTCGTACCCAGGGGAGAGGCAAATTAGAACGTGCCTGCACCCTTAAACTAGCATTTCTGAGAGCTGCTGCCTATGATTGGGAAGACTCTACAAGGTTGCAGCTCCTCAATCATGAGAAGACTCTACAGCTTGTCCTTGACTTACGACCACCACTGAGTCCTAAATTTCCCCATTGGGAAGCGAGACGGTAGGTAAGAGAATTTTGCCCCATTTTACAACCTTTCTTGCCACACAGTTGGTAAGTGAATCTCTGCACTTAAGTTAGGAACACAGTTAAGCGAATCCGACTTCCGCATCAACTTTGCTTGTCAGAAGATCGCACAAGGGAAATCACGTGACCACCCCCCCCCCCCGGGATGCTGTGACCGTCATAAATATGTGCCGGTTGCCAAGAATTTTGATTACGTGACCGTGGGTTTGCTACAACGGTCGTAAGGGTGAAAAACAGTCATACAGTAAGTCACTTTTTTCAGCAGTGTGGTGACTTCAAACGGTCACTAAATGAAGTGTTGTAAGTTGAGGATTACCTGTACTCTCTATTACAGGGTGTTCTTGTACACCTTTGTGTCCTGTGCACCTTCTCAAGAGAGCGGGGGTCTTCAGCCCACCCACCCATTTGAAGATCAATGCACAAGGTTTTCCTTTCTCTGTTGCAAAGAGAGGACAAAAAAGGAGACTCCTGTGGGATTCGCACTTGAGCGAGTGAGCAATTGAAACGAAGAGGTTTCAGTGCTTTTAACAAAAATAGAGACAGGTTTAAATCTTTTATTAGCGATTTGCTTGAATAATACTTCAGGCCTCGTCCCAAGCAATCGGCTAGGCGAGAAAGCTGGGCACTCGCTCGTCAGGAGCGGCCTCGTCTAAAACGCCCAAGTGTGGATCGGAAAAAAAAAAAAGTTATAAAAGAAGCCCAGAGATTATTTTAGTAATTTCAGGACAGTTATCACCCGCTGTTACAGCATCTCTCTAACAGCAGTGGGGCTGACGCGTTGGCACTAGGCAGGACAAACAAGGAAATGCCTCAAAATTGCGGAGTTTATCTCAAATTATTGTTATTTTCCTAGAGAGTGGGGCTGCTTACATGCAGCCCTTCAGTTTCCTTTAACCCCGATTCAGTTTTAGTCCAGAAGGCAGTCCTGCTTCCTGGGAAGGACGTCAATTTGTATTTTTAATGCCGAGGGGACTGAAATTTGCCATGCTAACACAAACCTGTATATGTATCTACCTCTATATCTATCTGCCTGTCTGTCTGTCCATATCTCTATCTGTATCTATTATATTTATATTTATATTATATCTACAGTATATCTATATAACTCTTATCTTATCTCCCATCATTATATATCTCTAATTATATCTATAATCTCTCTTATCTCCATCTATTTCTAATCTTTATTATATTTATATCCATATCTAACTACCCGTATCTATCTATCTATCTATCTATCTATCTATCTATCTATCTATCTATCTACCTACCTACCTACCTACCTACCATCTCCATATCTCTATCTGCATCTATTGTATTTATATTTATAGCATTCTATGTAACTCTTATCTCCCATCATTATATATCTATAATTATATCTATAATCTCTTATCTCCATCTCTATCTCCATCTATTTCTAATCTTTATTATATTTACTATATCTATATTATATCCATCTCTATCTACCACTATCTCTCTCTCTACCTACCTACCTACCTACCATCTCCATATCTCTATCTGAAACTATTATAAAAAATCTGTCTCTGTCTCCCTGCAATTTTCCTCCTTTTAGCAAACAGCCTGGTCAGCTTCAGCACAGCCTGATTTAGCACGCGCAGCTGATTGGTGGTTAGATTGGCCTCCTGGAATACCGACGATCAGCTGTTCTAGGCGGCGGGGATTGCCACCGCCCATCGGCAGTATGCCGCCCATCAATGCTGCCACTAATTGCAGCCTCCACACGCCCCATTTTCGGCCTCCGTACATCCCATTTTTGGCCCGTTCCAGGTGGTGGGGATAGACGCCTAGAACGGGCTGAAACCGGGACGCACGGAGGCCGAAAAGGGGGTGTGTGATAAGGGGCGGTGGCAATCCCCGCAACCTGGAACAGGTGATCGGTTGTATTCTGGGAGGCAGTTCCAACCGCCAATCAGCTGCTTGTGCTAAATCAGGCTGTGCTGAAGCTGGCCAGGCTCTTTGCTGTTTGCTGCAAGGAGGAAAATTGCTGGGAGGCAGAGGCTGAAGGATGGGACTGGCTGGTGGGCGGAGCTTTGGCAACATTCGTTCTATAAGACAGACATGACGTTCTATAAGACAAGACAGACAGACATGACAGACACCCACTTTTTTGTGGCGGGAAAGTATGTCTTATAGTCTGAAAAATATGATATCTATCTGTCTATCTATCATCTGTCTATCATCTCTCTCTCTCTCCTTCATCTACCTGTCTATCTACCACGTGATTCCCTTTTGCAACCTTCTGACAAGCAAAGTCCATGGAGAAACCGGATCCACTTAACAACCGGGTTATTAACTTATCAACTTCAGTGATTCACTTAACAACGGTGGCAAGAAAAGTCATAAAATGGGGCAAAGCTCACTTAACAACTGTCTCGCTTAGCGACATAAATTTGAGGCACCGTTCTGGTCCGTAACTCGAGGCCTACCCGTAATTCTTTTCCTGTTCTGCAACACTAAATTCAAACTCTTGTGTTGGTGGGAACTCAGGATGAAACCAGAATCAGAATAGAACTGGAAGGGACCTTGGAGGTCTTCTAGTCCAACCCCTTGCTCAAGCAGGAGACCCTATATATAATTCCAGACAAGTGACTGTCCAGTCTCTTCTTAAAAACCTCCAGTGATGGAGCACCCACAACTTCTGGTGGCAAGTTGTTCCACTGGTTAATTGTCCCCACTGTTAGGAAGTTTCTCCTTAATTCCAGGTTGCCCCTCTCCTTGATTGGTTTCCATCTATTGTTTCTTCTCCTGCCTTCAGGTGCTTTGGACACCATGAAGTGCAACCACCTTTTCCGCATGATAGTTTTCAAAGTGTGGGACAGTTCGTAGTGGTCCTTCTTTTAGTAATCCTTAATATCAGATCGGAATACATCTGGAAGGGACCTTGGAGGTCTTCTAGTCCAGCCCCTGGTGTTAAGCAGGAGACCCTATCTACCACATCAGACAAGTCCAGTCTCTTCTTAAAAAACCTCCAGTGATGAATTACCTGGCATGTAACCAAAAACTTCATTATTCTGACCCAAGATGCTGGTGAATTCAGCATTCGTTCCAAACTCGATTCCTCCATTTCTAAATCCTGCATTTTCTCTCTCCATTTATTTTTTTTCCACTTTTTCTTCACAGAGATTTTTCCCACTTCGCTGTTCTCCGATCCCAGCCTCCTTTTAGCTCTGGACGGAGATCATTCATGCTGAACGGCATTTGAAACTTCTAAGAGGTGTCACCATTAGGTTCATAAAGTCACAAAATCTGCCAGATCAGACAAGGTCTTTACCCCATAAATGTGTTTTTTTTTTTCTTTTATTCCCCCCGAGTGCCATCACAAAGCCGGCTAAAATCTGAATGCTGTCGTCCGTTGTAACCTCAAGATCATCTCTGGTTATTCACAAATGGGAATTATTTGCACCTCGCTTACCATTTGGTTAGCCATTTGCACAGAATGAAGGGAGTTTAGAAAATAACTGTTTTCAGGCCACTTAGGTTTTTAAAATCCTGAATAATTTAGGCAGGGGTGGGACTGAAAAATTTTAGCAACCGGTTCTCTGCCCGGGTGCTGGGTGGGCGTGGCCACGGGGGTGTGACCTAGTCAGCTTCCTGCACCACGGCGGAGGGGGGGCTTTTCGTCCTTCCCAGGCTCCGGAAGCTTTCCTCGAGCCTCTGGGAGGGCTCCAGAGGCCCTCCATAGGCCGGAAACGAGCCCGTTTCCAGACATCCGGGAGGCGTGTTTTTCACGCTCCCAGAGCCTCCGTGTGGGCCCTGCACTTACCTGGCATCCAAAACAGGCCACGGGGAGACTCCTGGGAGGGGAGGGGTGGGGTGAGCCAGTCCTTGCAACTACCGGTTCCACGAACCAGATCAAAATTAACATCCGGTTTGCCCGAATTGGTCCAAACCGGCTGAATCCCACCCCTGAGTTTAGGGATATCCAACGTCTTGGATAAGCTGGTGCTCCCTTCTGACTCTGGAGCATGGAGGAACAATTAAATTTGGGAAGAAATCTCCTTCTTGCGTTCTTACTTGCTTGTCTCTTGTCTTTTGCTTCCTGTTATTCAGACATACAATAACCTGCTCTCTAATTTTAATACGTAGTCCACACATTTTAAAATGTATTTAGGAGCCTTTGACTATGGTCAGGCCCTTCTCAGAAATCCATGTCTATCAGATCATCTTATTTATATATTTGGTAGCGGAACAAAAGAATATATTTTTAAAATGTAGATTGGCAAACGTCTGCAGAACGCACACTGATTTTCAGGGACTGTTTTCCTCCGTTTTAGCTACTTCTTCCTTACAAACATCATTTTCTTCCTCTACGTTCCAATGGAAGAGAATATTTGTAGCTCAGGGTTGAATTGTGAAGTCCTTGGTGATCTTTGAGCTTAATTGTTTTCTTACAGACGTTTCGTTACCCAACTAGATAACATCATCAGTGGTAAGTGTGGGGTTTACTGGCTGTTTATACACAGTAGCTTGCCCTATCTGTAGTGCTGTTGCTGTGGTCTTCTCTTTGGTAATTCCTTGATTAGAGATTTATTTTTCTGATGGATTGTTTGTCTGGAGTTAACCCCTGCTTATCTGGATGTTGGCTGCTGGAGAGAATGTGTTCTTGGATGAAAGCAAAATAAAAGGGAGTAAACTCCACACTGA
>WNWU01000002.1:74478022-74499554 GCA_012654045.1 Ptyas mucosa
ATATATATATATATATATATATATATATATATATATATATATATATATATACACATATATATATATACATACATACATACATACATACATACACTATTTTGGCAGGCCAGATGCCTATTGATAATTTCACCACTTTTCTCAGCTACGGGGATCAATCGTCGTTTAAGCGCTGGAAGGAGGTTTCTTAAGATCCGATGTTCTAAAAACAGGGATTCTCAAACCAGAGGGGTGGACTGCAACTCCCAGAATTCCCCAGCCAGCAGAGCTGGCTGGGGAATTCTGGGAATTGAAGTCCACCAGGTCTTTAAGTTGTCCGGGGAATCCTGTTCTAAAACGTAATGCGGCAGAGGTGGTATTCAGCCGGCTTGGATCGATTCACCTGAACCGGTAGTGGAAATCATGAGTGGCCCCCTCCCACCTGCCCTGGCTCTATGCCATCTTACGTAGTCTCGTTTTTGAGGCCGGGGGCATGCGAGGAAATGCACACGCGCCAGTAAAAGCGCATGCACGGAAGGCCGGGCGCATGCGTGGCCGGGCACATTTGCAAACCGTTAGAGAAAGTAAGTGAATACCAGCCCTGTAATGCGGTATGTTGAATTAACCCACCTTTGAACTTCCGTAGGCATTTGTTTGTTTGTTTGCTTGCTTGCTTGTTTGTTTGTTCGTCTGTCATATTTCTATGCCGCCTGTTAAGGATATTGATGTTGTTTTACCAACCAGCAGAGTAACTGCACAAGGAAGGTAACATTTACAGTTTAAAGTTACAGTATACATATATTGCCTGAACAACTGGTTCTAACATTATATATACCATATAGAATCCTAACACCGCCCACTCTCCGAGGACTCTGGGCGGCTTACAGCAAAGACAGTCTACTAAATAGCATATTGGCCCCCAACAATCTGGGTCCTCATTTTACCCACCTCGGAAGGATGGAAGGCTGAGTCAACCTTGAGCCGGTGAGATTTGATCCGCTGATCTGCTGAACTAGCAGTCAGCTGAAGTAGCTGCAGTACTGCCCTCTAACCACTGCACCACCTCGGCTCTTTCTTTTTTTCTTTCTTTTTCTTTCTTTCTCTCTCTCTTTCTTTCCTTCTTTCTTTTTCTTTCTCTTTCTTTCTTTCTTTTTCTTTTTCTTTCTTTCTTTCTTTCTTTCATTATTTATTATTTATTAGTCATATTTCTATGCCGCCCACTCTCCGAGGACTCTGGGTGGCTTACACCAAAGACAGTCTACTAAATAGCATATTGCCCCCAACAATCTGGGTCCTCATTTCACCCACCTCGGAAGGATGGAAGGCTGAGCCAACCTTGAGCCGGTGAGATTTGATCTGCTGATCTGCTGAACTAGCAGTCAGCTGAAGTAGCTGCAGTACTGCCCTCTAACCACTGCACCACCTCGGCTCTTTTTTTTGGGGGGGGGGGGGGGGAAGGGCCATAACTATTATTATCTAGAGCAGGGGTGTCAAACTCAAGGCCTGGGGTGGGATGGGGATCTGGCCCATGCGGTGCTTAGAGCTCACCCGGAGGGCCAGCCTGGAAACAGCAAAGGACCGGTCCACAGTCCCTTCCCTAGTGAAAATGGAAACGGGGGTGGAGGTGGGCGGAGGGCTATCAAAACAAACTAAAAACAAAAGGAGAAATGTTTGCATTTGAGCCATTCAAGAAGGGACAGGAAAGGAGAAAGGAAAAGGAGAAGGAAAATCCACCACGGTGTAACTCAACGTTATTTTTTTGTGAAATAGATTTCAATATCTGCCAACTGCTGGATGAAAAAGACCATCGCATAAAGTGATCCCAGATATCACATTGACACATGCTGTGAACTGAGTAGATTAACCCAGAGGGTAGACCCATGAAATGCTTGGGCGGGGGTGGAGGGGGTTGGACTAGATGACCTACAAGGTCCCTTCCAACGATGTTAATCTGTTTGTATCTGTTTAAATTTTTTTCCATTTCAATCAGAATAGAGCTGGAGGTCTTCTAGTCCAACCCCCTGCTCAAGCAGGAGATCCTATACCCGTGATGGCGAACCTATGGCATGGGTGCCACAGGTGGCACGCGGAGCCATATCAGTGGGCACGCGAGCGCAGCTCTGGCACACATGTGTACACCAGCCAGCTGATTTTCAGGCCTTCTGAGCCCACCAGAAGTCAGAAAACACACTGTTTCCAGCCTCCGGAGGGCCTCTAGGGGGGTGGGGAAGGCCGTTTTTGCCCTCCCCAGGCCCCTAGAAAGGCTCTGGAGCCTGGGGAGAGCAAAAAACGGGCCCACCATGCCATCGCGTGCCAAAAGCGGGGGGGCAGGGCACATAGAATTATGGATGTGGGCACGTGTGCGTGTGACCCCACCGCGCTCCCCCCACTTTTGGCACGCGATGGCAAAAAGGTTAGCCATCACTGTCCTATACCATTTCAGACAAGTGGCTGTCCAGTCTTTTCTTAAAAACCTCCAATGATGGGAACACCCACAACTTCTGGTGGCAAGCTGTTCCACTGGTTAACTGTCCTCACTGTTAGGAAGTTTCTCCTTAATTCCAGATTGCCTTTCTCCCTGATTAGTTTCCATCCATTGTTTCTTGTCCTGCCTTCAGGTGCTTTGGACAACAGGTTGACCCCCTCTTCTTTGGGGCAGCCTCTCAAATATTGAAACACTGCTATTATGTCCCCGCTAGTCCTTCTTTTCTCTAGACTGCCAAACCCAATTCCTGCAACCGTTCTTTGCATATTTTAGTCTCCAGGCCTTTAATCATCCTATTTTCTCTTTTCTGCACTCCCCCACCCCCAAAAAAAATTTCAACATCTTTTTTTGGTCACGTGGTGCAGCATTCCAGGTGTGGCCTTTATAGATTTGCCCTCTACTGATTCTGTTATGCGAGTCAAAGGAGATATTCAAATGGAGACACCATCCAAACCGTTCAGCGTTCTGTCACTCTTGATATAATATTGTTCGCGTGCTCAGATTTATGGGAGACATTGAAAAGCTAAAGAGAATTACCTTATTTTTCGTAGTATAAGACGCACCGGAGTATGAGACGCACTTTAGTTTTTGGGGAGGAAAATAGGGGGAAAAAATTTCTGCCTACCAGGTATTCATCTGGCTAGCGTCCTTAGCCTGGTCAGCTTCGGCACATTACTTCGCTCGCTGGTTTTGAGGTTGGGGCTGGTAGGGGCTAAAAAACAGCTTTTAAAGCACAGCTGATCGTCAGAGGGAGCAGCAATTAGAAAAGCAGGCAAAGCACGGAAGATCGCTTCGCTCGCGTTGCAGTGGAAAAACAGCTTCAAAACCACAGCTGATCGTCGGAGCAGCAATTAGAAAAGCAGGCAAAGCACGGAAGATCCCTTTGCTCGTGTTGGGGCTAAAAAACAGCTTGAAAAGCACAGCTGATCGTTGGAGGGAGCAGCAATTAGAAAAGCAGGGAATGCACGGAAGATCGCTTTGCTCATGTTGGGGCTAAAAAACAGCTTCTAAAGCACAGCTGATCGTCAGAGGGAGCAGCAATTAGAAAAGCAGGCAAAGCACAGAAGATCGCTTCGCTCGCGTTGCAGTGGAAAAACAGCTTCAAAAGCACAGCTGATCGTCAGACGGAGCAGCAATTAGAAAAGCAGGCAAAGCACGGAAGATCCCTTTGCTCGTGTTGGGGCTAAAAAACAGCTTGAAAAGCACAGCTGATCGTCGGAGGGAGCAGCAATTAGAAAAGCAGGGAACGCACGGAAGATCGCTTCGCTCACGTTGGGGCGGAAAAACAGCTTCAAAAGCACAGCTGATCATCGGAGGGAGCTCCAGTGACTAAAGCAGGCAAAGCACGGAAGGAGTAAGAGAAGGCATCAGCTGTTCCGGGTAGCCATTTTGGGCACCGCGCATCGCGTTTTCAGCCTCCAAACGCGTTGCATTTTTGGACGGCGATCGGTGGTGATGTGCTTTGGCGATCCCCGTAGCCTTGAAGGGCTCTCAAACGGAGGGTTTGGAGGCTGAAAAAGCGATGCGGGGAGCCCAAAAACACAAGCCATTGTCGGTGGCAATCTCTGCAGCCAGGAAGAAGATGCGCGAAGGCCGAAGGGTGGGGGCCGGCGGGTGGGCAAAGTTACATTCAGAGTATAAGACGCACCCAAATTTTCAGCCTCTTTTAGGAGGGGAAAAGTGCATCTTATACTCCTAAAAATACGGTATATGTCTAAAGCTGATTCCTGCATTGCCATCTCGTGGGCGGGGGAGAGAAAACAGCAAAAAAACCGAATGCTTGAAGAGTCGCCAAGCACTTCCTGCAACTTCAATGGAGTTTTTTTTGTTGTTGTTGTTTTTTAATTTGATTTATATGCCACCCTTCTCCGGAGACTCAGGGCGGCTTACAATGCGCTAAGCAATAGCCTTCATACTTTTGTATATTTTATACAAAGTCAGCTTATTGCCCCCACAAACTGAGTTAAGATAATTATGACTTTAGGATGGGGAGGGGGGGGTTGCCACCGTTTTCTGCATGTGGTCTGATTTTCTAATAGCACCAGACATCCCACCCACCCACCCACCCAAAAAATTAACCATCTTCACACATCTAGGCTGTTTCCAGTCCGTGCTCGTGGCAGTTTTATCTGAAAGATAGCCCTGCTCGCTAATGGAACCTTTTCGCAACCATAATGTTATGGGCTCCCAAGTATCAAAGATACGCTGAGAATTAGCAACTAAGTCAAGGAGAAAACCCTTTTTGAAGTCGTATTCCCACCGGGGGTTGTCCAATTTTCCTGCTGAATCTTGGGACACTTTTTTAAAAGAAGCTTGTTCTGCTTTGAGTTTCGGAGATTCAGTCCAGGAGGGTTGCGGCTGCTCCATCACTGGAAGGTTTTTTTTTTTTTAAAGAAAAGACTGGACAAACCACTTGTCTGAAATGGAATACGGTCTCCTGCTTCAGCAGGGGGTTGGACTAGAAGACCTCGAAGGTCCCTTCCAACCCTGTTATTCTGTTCCTCTATTAATTAATAGCGCAATGGCTTGCCTTCAGAGGTCGTGGATGCTCGAGCACTGGAGGTTTTCAAGAAGAGACTGGACAGCCACTTGTCTGAAATGCTTGAGCAGGGGGTTGGACTAGAACGGTGGTCACCAATGGGTGGTCCGTGAGAAAATTTCGGTGGTCCACAGAAAAATTATTTGCATTTTTAACATTGCACTAAATCAGGGGTCCTCAAACTACGGGTCGGATACGTGCAATGGAGTGTTTGTGTTGCTGCAGAGAGTCTCCCCCTTTGGGGTCTTTTTGTGTGGGTCGGAGGGAGGCAGAAATTCCGACTTGGGGTCTGCTTCGGCCTCCTGGTGTGGGGCTTTGGGTGAAGGCTGGAGGGAAGCACCGCTGGTGGCGAAGAGCTGGAGGGCCTCGTTCCAGTGGGGCTGCCTCATGGCCTGGAACTGGCTGACCATCTCAGCCCTCTGAGCCTCCAGGCGCCGGTACCTGGCCTTGCACTCCCACAGGTCTTCCCTCTCCTTGGAAAGCCTATGCTCCTAGTCCTCAGTAAGGTGCTTCTGGCTGAGCCTCCTTCCCGGTCAGATCCAATATGAACTCAGCTGTTTTGCCAACTCTTTCTCGTGATGGCTGCTTAGCTCCAGCAACTGCTTCCTCTTGGGGCCCTAAGGAGCCCGGGCGGGCAGGCAAGGAGTGGCGAGTAGAGGCTGGCAAGGTGCCCCTCGAGGTGAGTGACATCGAGTTGGCCACGCCCACCCAGTCACATGACCATCTTGCCTCGCCCACCCAGCCATTCATTAGGCAGATCATATTAGTGATCCATGGGATTTAAAATTATGAATGTAGTGGTCCCTGGGGTCCGAAAGGTTGGTGACCCCTGGACTAGAAGACCTCCAAGGTCCCTTCCAGCTCTATTATCCTATGATTGTAAAGGGTTATTTACAAGGCACTGAGAATCTAGAACTAACGAAAAAACTCCTAGCATTGAGAAAAATTTAATCAATGGAACAACTTGCCTCCAGAGGTTGTGAATGCTCCAACACTGGAGGTTTTTAAGCAGAGACCGGACAACCATTGGTCCAGAATGGTATAAGGTCTCATGCCTGAGCAGGGGGTTGGACTAGATGACCTGCAAGATCCCCTTCCAATTCTGTTATTCTTTGCAGATCTGCACCGGTCTCTTCTATAAACCAGACAAAATCTTGTCCACTTTCCTTGTGGAAGTGTCACGAATGGTTCACCATCACTGCCCTATCCCATTTCAGACAAATGGTTGTCCAATCTCTTCTTAAAAACTTCCAGTGTGGGATCATTCATAACTTCTGGTGGCAGGCTGTTCCACTGATTAATTTTTCTCACTGTCCAGAAATTTCTCCTTAATTCCAAGTTGCTTCTCTCCTTGATTAGTTTCCACCCTTTGCTTCTTGTCCTAACCTCAGGAGCTTCGGAGAATAGGTTGACTCCCTCTTCTTTGTGGCAACCTCTCAAATATTGAAATATCGCTATCATGTCATCCCTGATCCTTCTTTTCATCAAACTAGACCTACCCAATTCCAGCAACCGTTTTTTATATGTTTTAGCCTCCAGTCCCCTAATTATCTTTGTTTCTGTGACATGATGGAGTATTTACTCAAAAGCACAGCCTCTAATACATGCCACTTATTTAAGCTAGCAAAAGCAATGGATAACAGCCAGCAATACTTTAATTGTCCTTAATTTGTCCTTAATTTCCTTTTCTACCAAGGAAAAGCACTGAAGCTTTAATTTTGTCCCCGGATTGACCCCACTAACTTGCCAGGATTTTAAAACTCGCTTCCCGCAATACTTTTTTTTTTCCCCAGCAACGCCTTTGATGCTATTTTGACATCAATTTAGGTAAGCATGCCTGTTTATCGGATTTCTTTTTGTTTTTAAGATGGGGCCATAAACCCTGGTTCGTACAGTAGCTTCATCTCTAATGATATTTGTCCAATTAAGAGACCATTAAAAAAAGGCGGTGATAAGGCTGCCATATGGATGTGTTTAAGCAGCAGCAGTGACGGGGAAGAGGAAGGCGAGATAGGACGGATTCCTAAATTGCTTTTGGGATAAATCTGTTCTGACCCAGCTCCCCAAACACGACAAACCCTCTCAAGTGAACTCAAAAGATTCCTTTATGAGGAGCGCCAGCAGCCCTGGTTAAAAGTTTCTCTCTCACCTCAGGCTAACAAGTCTGTCCAGCGGGGAGATGAATAGTTGTCTGCCACATCTATTCATCTCCGTCCCTCCCTTTTATCCCCAGAGCTAGGGAGGGGCTTCGCTAGCAGCGGTGGCTCTTCCGTCCCAAGGACCGGCCCATGGATTTCCATAGTTCTCCTCTCCTCTGGCTTCTACGCATCTTCCGTCCCAAGGTCCAGCCTATAGATTTCCACTGCTCTCCTCTCCTCTGCTTTCTGCGCATCCATGCGTCCTCCGTCCCAAGGACCAGCCCATAGATTTCCACTGCTCTCCTCTCCTCTGCCTTCTGCACATCCACATGTCAGGCTCTGGATCCAGCTGTTCCTCCTCTTCCTCATCAGCCACCTCTAAACCTGGGGGGCTGTTGACTCTCTATCTGAGGGCTGATGGATGGCCCAGGCTCCCCCTCCCCCCAGTGTCTCCCTCCCTCCCTCCCTCTCTTTCTCTCTGCCAGCTCCATTCCCGCTTCCTCCTCAGAGCTCTCAGGTTGCTTTGATGCTGACCCTGACTCCCACGCCTCCTCCCCCTCCTCCTCTGATCCAGCTGTGGGAGGGACCGGCAGCCGACAGGCCACAACAAAATCTGGATTTAGCTGCATCTTTGAGTTAGAAGCTGGCCAGACATCTGCAGAGTCAAATGGGCTTTAATGGAAGCAGGAAGGGAAAAAGTGCACCCACCTTTAGAGCAGCTAAGACAGGACCCCGACTCCCTGTCCTTTCCTTCCCCTTAGCAGCCTTAAGAAGCAAGAAGTCCACCCTGCAGAAAGGGGTCAATGCAGGGAAGACAAAGTACTGGAGAATATTTATGTTTTTTCAAAAAAAAAATGTATTAAGAACATTTATACAGCCAACCAACTCACTGAAGGTGACTCCAGGCAGCTTACTAAAAATAATATTATTAATAATAGTACTAGTACTAGTAGTAGTAGTAGTAGTAGTAGAAGTAGTAGTAGAAGTAGTAGTAGTAGTCATCGTCATTTGGAACACAAGACGCCAGATATCACAGTTGTTGAAAACCGAAACATACAATTTATTGACACTGCGGTACCAGGAGACGTCAGAGTCAAAGAAAAAGAACTGGAAAAAAATCACAAAATATCGCGACCTGCCCATCGAAACTATCCGATTATGGATGAAACATGTAGCAGTGATACCCGTTGTCATCGGGGCACTTGGTACCATGTCCAAGAATTTTATAAGATACATCAACCAATTGCAGCTTCCTGCAATAACACCAGCGGAACTGCAAAAAAAAACTGCGCTACTTGGAACATCGTACATCTTAAGAAGGTACCTGGTTGATCCCTAGGACGTTGGCAGCAACCTGAATCAACCATTAGCACTGGTCAATGGTATTTGCGATGCATTTTTGAATGTTCAGTTGACTTGAGTTTTATGTTTAATAAATAAATAAGAATAAGAAAATGAAATGAAATGAAAAAAATAAAATAAAATTAGATATTCAAATAACTAAGGGGCTGTTTAAAGTCTACTTTGATGAGAAGGATGAGGGGGTGACATGATAGCTGTCTTTCAATATTTGAGGGGCTGCCACAAAGAAGAAGAGGGAGTCAAGCTATTCTCCAAAGCTCCTGAGGGCAGGACAAGAAGCAATGGGTGGAAACTAATCAAGGAGAGAAGCAACCTGGAACTAAGGAGAAATTTCCTGACCAGTGAGAACGATTAATCGGTGGAACGACTTCCCACCAGAAGTTGTGGGTGCTCCAACACTGGAGGTTTTCAAGAAGAGACTGGACAGCCATTTGTCTGAAATGGTCTAGGGTTTCCTGCCTGAGCAGGGGGTTGGACTAGAAGACCTCCAAGGCCCCTTCCAACTGTGTTATTCTATTATAACATTATTCAATACAAAATTCAATAAACCCACCCACACATAACACACACACTGATGATAACAATCAGACCAGCCACTCGATGGTCATCATCCCACTCTGGGGGTCCCCAGGCCCATTGGCCAAACCACGTCCTCAGGACTTTGTGAAAGAGTTCCAGGTGGGGCCAGTCCTTATCTCTGCAGGATGATGTTCCACTGGGAGGGAGCCACCACGGAGAAGGCCCTCCTTCTTGGTCCTGCCAGAAGGACCTCCTTAAGATAGGGGACCCTGCCTTCCTGCTCTGGTGGGTCGGATCGATATGACTGGGGGAAGATGATCCTTCAAATAATCTGTTCTCGGGCCAGGTAGGTCTTAAAGGTGACAACCAGGACCTTGAATGTGGCTTAAAATATAATATAACTCTGAAGCAAACCTGGCTGGGGCCATTTTGAAGGCTTCAGGGTTGCCACAATGCAAAGAAGGGATAGGGAGGGGGAACATAGTTAGATGCGTGTTTTGTAGCCAAAACAAAATAGTTTCCTGTGGGAACCAAGGACATTCCAACAGGTGGCTGGAGAGGAGGAGGAGCACGGTAACCTGGAAACCAGCCAGCACCTTGATTGGACAATGTGACTGATCGTTTGGGGAAAGGGGGAACTTTCACTTTTTTAATCACAGGTGAAAACCGTGGGAACATTCAGAGTCGGTTTTCACCAGTTTGTGCCAATATGATATCTCCAACAAAATTGTTCTTTGAGAAGTCTGCCTGCCTCGGAGTTCTGCTTTCAACGGGGCTATTACTTGGAACCCTGACAATAATATTTGTAACTCAGGGCTGAACTGTGAGCTCCCTGGTGCTCTCTGAGCTAAGTTGCTTTCTTGGAGACATTTCATTACCCAACTAGGTGACATCATCAGTGCTACTATGGAGTGGGGTTTGCTCGCAAACAATATCCCTATCAAGGAACTACCAACTAGCAATGAACAACTGCCCAATCAAGGAAGCACGAAGAACATCCCCACCAAGGACAAGTCACTGTATATAAACAGACAGAAAATCCTACTGCATTGGAGCATTGATGATGTTACCTAGTTGGGTCGTGAAACGTCTGCAGGAAAACAACCAAGCTCAATTAAGAGCATATCTCTACGACCTCTAATAAATAAAGGAAAGTTGCTGAGATGCTTCCGATTGCTTTCACTTCGATCCCCACCAAAGAGAAATGAAAAGGAGCAATGGCCAAGCTTCAGTTGATGTTTTATACCTTTGTTGCACGCTCCCAAAAAGGAAAAATACCAAGGTTTTGTTTGCTAGCATTAACACTGATGTTACCTAGCTTGAATAATGAAACATCTGCAAGAAAACAACCAAGCTTAGAGAGTAACAAGGGCGCCACAGTCATACTTCTCCTCCTCCTCCATCACCACCCCACTCCCTTCTATCACTGATGATGTTACCTAGTTGGGTAATGAAATGTCTGCAAGGAAACAACCCAGCTCAGAGAACACCAGGGACCCCGCAGTCCTCATCCTCTTCCTCCTTCCCACAACCTTTTTAGCACTGATGAAGTTACCTAGCTGGTTAATGAAACGTCTGCAAGAAAACCACCAAGCTGGCAGCTTAGTGTCATCTGCAAATTTAATGAGCTCCCCTTCTATTCCCTCATCTAAGTCATTTATGAAGATATTGAAGAGTCCTGGACCTAAGACAGAACCTTGTGCTATCCCACTGCTTACTTCCCCTCCATGTGGATGTAGGACTGTTAAGGACTACTTGCTAAGTACGGTTTTCAGCCAGTTACAAATCCATCTGGTGGCGATGCTGTCTATCCCACATTTGTCTAGCTCAGGGGTCAGCAACCTGCGGCTCTGGAGCCACATGTGGCTCTTTCATCCCTCTGCTGCGGCTCCCTGTCACTCAAAATATGCATCACAACCGCCAATGTGCACGCAATTTATTGAGCTTTTCAACCCCTGGTAGGCCAACCATGGATAAATCCAAGAAAAGAAAATTTTCGGAAGAAAACAGAAAATTTAATTCAACTACATCTGCTCGTTTTGTGGCCAATCAAGAAATACTCAGGCACGGGAAGAGTTTTGTGGCTCTCGGTGTTTTTTTTTTTTTCCCTATGGGAAACAGGTCCAAATGGCTCTTTGAATGTTTAAGGTTGCAGTCTCCTGGTATAGCTTATCAAGAAATAGATTGTGGTCTACTTTACCGAATGCTCCTCTCCTCTTCCTTTCCTCCTCTTTCCCCCTCTCCACAAACCCTCCTCGCTTCTTGCACTGATGATGTAACCTACTTGGGTCGTGAAATGCCTGCAAGAAAACAACCCCATAGTCCTCCCCCTCCTCCTCTTCCATCACCACCGTCACCACAAATCCTGCTCACATTAGCACTGATGATGTTACCTAGCTGGTTAATGAAATGCCTGCAAGAAAACAACCAAGCTCAGAGAGCACCAAGGAACCCACAGTCCCCCTCCTCTGCAAACCCCCCTCCCTTCGAACACTGACGATATTATTACCTAGTTGGGTTATGAAATGTCTGCCAGTACACAACCAAGCTCAGACAGCACCAAGAGCCTTGGTGGCGCAGCAGACTAAAGTGCTGTTAAGTAGCACCAGCTACCTGCAATTACTGCGAGTTCGAATCTCACCAGGCTCAAGGTTGATTCAGCCTTCCATCCTTTCTAAGGTAGGTAAAATGAGGACCCGGATTGTGGGGGCAATAAGCTGACTTTGTATAAAAAAGAACACCGCTGGGGGGGGGGGGGGGGGTTCGAAAGTCCTACTAAGCAGGTATATACAAAAGTATGAAGGCTGTTACTTAACGCATTGTAAGCCACCCTGAGTCTCCGGAGAAGTGCGGCATATAAATCGAATCAATCAATCAATAAATAAATTTCAACCCTGAGCCACAAATCATCTCCTTTATGAGTTCTGTTTTATCCCAGCTATCTTGGAGCCCTGGAAAGAAAGGACCAAGTGCCTGCAAACGGGCAATTAAAACAACCTGACATCTTCAAGCTCCGTCAGATGGAAGGAAAAGTAGGAAAGGCAGATTTGAAATCGAGGAGCAATTTTATCATTTGCTTTTTATGGGGCTGGACGATTAAAGGCATCGCAGTAGGAGGCTGGGTACGGGAGGCACTCAAAACAACAGCAGCGGCAAGCCAAGTCTATTATACTGCCAAATTAACCGCGTTTGGAACATCTGTTTCAAACTTTGGGAGGAAACTTTGGGAAGACACCAAAGGAAATGAAGCCATTCGCGCACAACACCAAGTGCTCTAAAATCCGTGGGAGAACGAGGACGATTTGCTGTCATGTTGGCCAAACCATGGTTCGGTCACATTAACATCTGGCTAATGTTGGCATTCCGCGGTGACTACAGACGTAACCACGACTTCGGCTCCAGTTCCTCAGGGAAGGAACAGGCGTGTTCACGTGCTCCCAAGCAAGACAGCCAACGGGTGCAATGGACGCTTTCGAGTCGTGATCTGGTCTCGTTAGATTTTTGGACATGATTTCGCAAACCAGCTTTCCCCCGTCTGCTTGCTGACTTCCCAGCCAGAACATCCAGACAGGCCCCAAAATAATAGACACGCCCAGAAGACACGATTGCCAATGTTCAGAGGCAAACTCCTGAAAATCACGAGCATCATGAGTGTTATATCGAAAATCATGAGTGTTATATCGTCTAAAAAGATAAGCAGCTATCAATCCAAGAGCATTTTAGTAGCTCAGAGTTGACCGGTGGAGACCTTGATGCTTTCAAAGTTGGGTGGTTTTCTCGCAGGCATTTCATGACCCAACTAGGTAACATCATCAGTGCTAGAAGAGAGAGGGGATTGTGGAGGGAGGAGGAGGAGGAGGAGGAGGGGAAGGAGGGCTGTGGGGTCCTTGGTGATCTCAGAGCTTGGATGTTTTCTTGTAGGCATTTCATGACCCAACTAGGTAACATCATCAGTGCTAGAAGGGAGAGGGCAGGGGTGAAATCCAGCAGGTTCTGACAGGTTCTGGAGAACCGGTAGCAGAAATTTTGAGTTCGGAGAACCGGCAAATGCCACCTCTGACTGGCTCCAGAGTGGGGTGGAAATGGAGATTTTGCAATATCCTTCCCCTGCCATGCCCACCAAGCCACGCCCACAGAACCGGTAGTAAAAAAAATTGGATTTTACCACTGGGAGAGGGGATTGTGGAGGGAGGAGGAGGAAGGGTCCTTGGAGTTCTCTGAGCCTGGTTGTTTGCTTGCAGGCATTTCATGAACCAACTAGGTAACATCATCAGTGCTAGAAGGGAGGAGAGGAGAGGAGGAGGAGGAGAAGAAGGGGGAGGAGGAGGATGACAACTGTGTGGAACTTGGGTGTTCTTTGAACTTGGCTGATTTCTTGCAGATGTTTCCTTACTCAACTAGCTAACATCTGCATCAGATGATGATCATGATATCACTACCTAGTTGGGTAAGGAAACATCTGCAAGAAACTTCTACAGGAAAACCACCAAGCTTGCTTGCTTACTCATTATTTATTTATTTGTAAAATTTATCGGCCGCCTATCTGACCTCAAGGTAACTCTGGACGGCTTACACTTAACAACGGCAGTGAGTCTCTTAACAAGGGTGACAAAAAGGTCGTACAACGGGACGAAACTCCCTTAACCACTGCCACGGAAACTGGGCCCTCGATTGGGGTCATAAGCCAAGGACTATGTGTATCCTCAGGGAGGACACCGGAAACTTTTTCAAGCAGATTGGGAAGTTTAGTTTTGTGGGTTTTGAAAAAAACGCCAGCCCAGGGGAAGGGATGTGTCCACGTATCCATCTGCAGGAAGTCTTTACGTTCAAAGAAACACCGCTGAAAGCCGTACATCGGAGAATACAGAAAAAGCAGCAAACGGCTAAAGTTTTCGTAAACGTACATCAAAGAAGCTTTTCCATCGGTTTTTGCATTCAGCTCTCCTACAGATCATTTGCCATCCATAATGGATTGACAAGCAGGTTTCTGCTGCCGTATTAAATAGATCTTGTGAACAGAAATAATGGATCAATTAAGCCATCGATTCGCAGCTCGCATATTCAACCTCCGAGGCTCGAAGAGCCACAACGATTCTGCCAGCTTAGAGAGCCAATATTGAATTCTGGCATCTAAAGAACAGTCAATTTATTAAGGTTTTTTTTTTCTTCTTCTTCTTCTGTACACCAGAGATTATATTTCAGCACTGGTCGGAGACTGCATTAATAGAGGGACAGAATCAAGCTCACATGAGGCCCGTTTTTCGCTCTCCCCAGGATCCAGAGGCTTTCTTGGAACCTGGGGAGGGCAAAAACTGGTTATTCTGCATTTTTTTCCAAGTTACAGCAAAGTACATAATCAGGCTTTTACTCATTGCTTCTTAAAGAAAAGTTGGAATTATCAACCTCACGGTTCAGCAACAACGCTTATCAAAATTTGCTTTTTTATATAAAGGAATTATTTTACATGATGGGAGCACACGCTTGAGGACATTTAGTTTAAGCGATATTCCTGCCAAACTAGCATATGGCAAGATTCAAAAATGCCTTTTCTTTTTTAAAGTTCAGGAACAAAACACAGCCTAAAATTTAAATGAAAATAAATCAGGGTTGCCAATGATCTGTCACCTAATCGTTAACAACTGGTGTTAGATGTATTGTATTTTTAATCCACCCAATTGCTTAGAGATTTTATAAGGTCGAAAAAGCTGATTTTTTTTTTATGCTGGTTTTTACAATTTGCTCTAGTGTGATCATGGCAAAGGTGACGGTTAAAGAAAACCCAAGCCAAAACGGAAATCAGTTTAAAATGCATTGAAGTACTCAGCAAAATGGCATCAAAGCTTAGAAAAGCGGTGAAAAACTGCTATGAAATTAGCCATCTAGCATATGGAAAATTATCAAGGCATAATAAGCGGAAAATAAAAATACAGCCTATTTCTGACTGGAGCAACCTTCTACCACTACAGAAATCTTCCCAATTTCCAGATGATGTGAACAGGACCTAAAACAGTTATTGAATCATCTAAACCAGGGGTCACCAACCTTTCGAACCTCAGAAACCACTAAATTCATAATTTTAAATCCCGCGGACCACTAATATGATCTGCATAATGACCAGCTGGGCGGGCGTGGCTAGGTGGTCCTGTGACTGGGTGGGCGTGGCCAACTTCTCGCCTCCCCGCCTGGGCTCCTTAGGCCCCAACAGGAAGCAGTTTATTTATTTATTTATTTATTGGTTCGATTTATATGCCGCCCTTCTCCGGAGACTCAGGGCGGCTTACAATACGTTAAGCAACAGCCTTCATGCTTTTTGTATATACCTGCGTAGTAGGGCTTTTGCCCCCCCCCCCCCAAAAGCGGTGTTCTTTTTTTATATACAAAGTCAGTTTATTGCCCCCCACAATCTGGGTCCTCATTTTACCTACCTTGGAAGGATGGAAGGCTGAGTCAACCTTGAGCCTGGTGACATTTGAACTCTCAGTAATTGCAGGCAGCTGGTGCTAGTTAACAGCACTTTAGTCTGCTGCACCACCAAGGCTCCACCAAGTTGCTGGAGCTAAGCAGCCACCACGAGAAAGAGCTGGCAAAACAGCTCAGTTCAAATTGGATCTGGCCGAGAAGGAAGCTCAGCAGAAGCACCTCACTGAGGACTAGGAGCATAGGCTTTCCAAGGAGAGGGAAGACCTGCAGGAGTGCAAGGCCAGGTACCGGCGCCTGGAGGCTCAGAGGGCTGAGATGGTCAGCCAGTTCCAGGCCATGAGGCAGCCCCACTGGAACGAGGCCCTCTGGCTCTTCGCCACCAGCGTCTCTTCCCTCCAGCCTTCACCCAAAGCCCCACACCAGGAGACCAAAGACCCCCAGTCGGAATTTCTGCCTCCCTCCGACCCACACAAAAAGACCCCAAAAGGGGAGACTCTCTGCAGCAACACAAACACAAACACTCCATTGCACGTATCCAACCCGTAGTTTGAGGACCCCTGATTTAGTGCAATGTTAAAAATGCAAATAATTTTTCTACGGACCACCAAATTTTTTTTGCGGACCATCAGTGGCCCACGGACCCACCAGTTGGTGACCGCTGATCTAAACCACACTAGGAAAGTATGAATTTGGGGGGAAATAAATAAAGGAAACATAGGTAGCCCTCAGCTTACGACCAATGGTGGTATTCAGCCGGTTCGAACCGGTAGCGGAACACTGCCCCGGCGTAATATCGTCCTATTTAGCCACGTTTTCAAAGCCGGGTGCATGTGTGAAAGACGCGCGCACAGGGCGAATCAGTGGTAAGAATATGTGCAACCCACTTCTGCTTACGACCGCAAATGAGGCCAAAATTTCCATTCCCAAGCAGGAGAGCTGTTAAGTGAGTTCTGCCCCCATTTTATGACCTTTCTTGCCATGGTTGTTAAGTGAATCACTTGACAAACAAATCAGTTTCCTGGTGGGGAACCCCGGAAAAACTAGCAAAAAGCAAACCAAGGTGCTTAAGACGTACCTAGCTGAGATGCTGCCAGCATCTTCCCAACTCTGAATAAGTAACTCGTTTTTTTTTTTAAATCCCCCTAGCTATGCAAAATTGCTAGAGGGTGCAATCTTTTCTTTTTCCAATCTGAGAATCCTAGCCGGAAGTACAGATATAGACAAAATAGGATTTTAAGCAAGGATTGGAAAGGTCTGGAAAATCTGAAATATTTTGACCCAAACTCTTTTCCGACGTCGATATTTGATTTCAATTCAACTTTGAAATTCACTGAGATCAAAGACAGGTCACCAACAAAATAAAATTTAAGATATGAGTTAAAATTCTTTTGTAAAACAAGCTAACACCTAAATAAGTGAGATCCAGGATGCAACCTATATTAAATATAGGTAGTCCTTGATTTACGACCACAATTGAGCTCAAAATTTCTGTTGCTAAGTAAAACTGTTCTTGAGTGGACTTTCTTTCTTTCACTTTCTTTCTTTCTCTCTCTCTTCTCTCCTTCCTTCCTTCCTTCCTTCCTTCCTTCCTTCCTCCCAAGGATCCCATAGTCATTCTCCTCCTCCTCCTCCTCCTCTTCCTCCTCTCCAGAAACCCCACTCCCTTCTAACACGGATGACATTACCTAGTTGAGTAATGAAAGGTCTGCAAAAAACCAACCAAGCTCAGAGAGCATCAAGGGCCATCCTCCTTTCTTCTCCATTCCACAATCCCCATTCCCTTCTAACACTGATGACGTTACCTAGTTGGGTAATGAAAGGTCTGCAAAAAACCAACCAAGCTCCGGGAGCACCAAGGACCCCCCAAAATGCAACTCTTTTCTATTTACCATCCAATACTGCAGAGAGGGTGGAATTCCAAAGTGGGCTCCTTTTGAGATTCTCAATACCCGCCCAGGGTGAAGCCCCTTACCCAGGTTTACCCAGCACCGTAACTGGCAGGGATCGCTTCCAAAGCTCTTATAACCCTTCTAAGCTTACTGTGTAACCAATACCCTCTAGCTATGCTGGCTGGAGAATTCTGGGAGTTGAAGTCCACAAGTCTTAAAGCCGCCAAGTTTAAAGACCTCTGCTCTGGAGATGCTCCGTAGGATGAAAAGCTTACTGGCTTGGTTTCCAGGAAGGGAAACATTGGACATTTCAGACCAAGGACTGAAATACGGACATTTTTACCGAACCCCACAATTCGCAGTGAGACCAAAACGGATCAAAAACCCATCACGCGCAACTAAAGTGGTTTTTTTTCTTTCTTTCTTTTTTTTTAAATCCCTTTTGCACTGCAGGGGAAGGCTTTCGGTATATTTGTATATTCAAGCGCCAACATCTGTCCCGGCGCTGCCGTCGGAGGGAAGCCCATTAGCATAAAATTTAACGATGTCAAATAAGTGGATGTGAAATAGGAACTGCGCGAGAGGCACTCTTTTCCAAAGCCTCTGACGGAAACCTCGGCTGTTTAGAAATGCAAATGCAAAAGCCATTATGCTCAATAATTATAGGAAAATATGAACAGTTCAGCATGTTTTTCCCAGCCCTGATGGCGCTTAATGGGATGTACGCTTATGTAAATAACTACTATTAAAGCTAATGCCGAGAGAGGGGGAGTGGGAAGAGAGAGAGAGAGAGCGAGAGAGAGAGAAAAAAACACCTAATAAATTCACATTAAAGCAACTGATTTAGTACGCTTTTAAAAAGGCCGGCAGCTCAGCGCCGGCTTATTAGGAAAAAAACCGTTCTTATGTTTAGAGCTCGTCGCTCTTACAAAGTCACTGAAACTCCATCCATTAACGGGCATTAATGAAAATGGGACACCTAGACAAATTGTGCGTGTGTGCGTGCGTGTGTACCAGGGGTGAAATCTAAAATTTGTTACTATCGGTTCTGTGGGCGTGGCTTGGTGGGGAGGGGTGTAATGTGACTGGGTGGGCGTGGCCAACTTTTTTTTTTTTTTAAAGACGAGGTTGCAGGAAAAAAAATGCTTTTAGAAGCCTCTGATGATCAGGCAACTCAGCGGAGATCGTCAGAGGCTTTTAAAAGCGTTTTTTTTCCCCTACAACCTCTTCGGCTGAAAAAATGCTTTGAAAAGCCTCTGACGATCCCAGCTGAGCCACGCGATCATCAGAGGCTTTTTTTTTTTCACTTTTAAAAGCATTTTTTCGGCCGAAGAGGTTGCAGAAAAAATGCTTTTAAAAGTTAAAAAAACCAGCCTCTGATGATTGTGCAGCTCAGCTGGGTATGGGGGCATCAGGGATTTTTGCTAATGGTTCTCCGAACCACCACCCGCCATCGCTACCAGATCAAGAGATCCGGTCCGAACTGGGAGCATTTCACCCCTGATGTGTTCGTGTGTGGTGTCTCAGCGGTTTTCCTGGAAGACAAAATACAGAGGGATACCCGGCAAGAACCTTCAGACACATAATTTTTATGGCTACCGCCCGTCTTTCCTACATGGAGACCCAGGGGTATTTCTCGTGCCCCCTCCCCTCAAAAAAATAAATGGCTTTTTCTCTTAATCTGTCACGGACCTATCAGAGTCTGGTTCTGAAGAGGAGGGGGAGGAGGAAGAGGACGACTGCGCGGTCCTTGGTATTCTCTGCTTGTTTTCTTGCAGGTGTTTCATGACCCAACTAGGTAACATCGTCAACCGTGGTGGGTTACCCCTGGTTCGCACCGGTTCGGTAGAACCGGTAGTAAAACCGGCAGGAGGCTCCGCCCACCGACCCCAACGTTATCAAAATGCTTCTGGGCATGCCCCTTCGCGGCCCTGTTCCGAACCGGTAGTAAAGGTAAGGAGAACCCACCCATGATCTTCAATACTAGAAGGGAGTGGGGTTTGCGAGGAGGAGGAGGAATTCTTGATGCTCCCTGAGCTTGGTGGTTTTCTTGCAGACATTTCACTACCCAACCAGGTAACTTCATCAGTGCTAGAAGGGAATGTGGTTTGCAAAGAGGAGGAGGTGGGAGAAGGAGGAGGAGGAACAACTAGGACCGTTTGATGGGAATGTCCATGATGATGGGGAAACAGGTGGCGCAGTGGTTAGAGTGCAGTACTGCAGCTACTTCAGCTGACTGCTAGTTCAGCAGATCAGCGGATCAAATCTCACGGCTCAAGGTTGACTCAGCCTTCCATCCTTCTGAGGTGCGTAAAATGAGGACCCAGATTGTTAGGGGGCAATATGCTATTTAGTAGACTGTCTTTGGTGTAAGCCGCCCAGAGTCCTCAGAGAGTGGGCGGCATAGAAATATGACTAATAAATAATAAATAATGAAAGAGAGAGAGAGAGAGAGAGAGAGAGAGAGAGAGAGAGAGAGAGAAAGAAAGAAAGAAAGAAAGAAAGAAAGAAAGAAAGAAAGAAAGAGCTGAGGTGGTGCAGTGGTTAGGGTGCAGTACTGCAGCTACTTCAGCTGACTGCTAGTTCAGCAGATCAGTGGATCAAATCTCACTGGCTCAAGGTTGACTCAGCCTTCCATCCTTCCGAGGTGGGTAAAATGAGGACCCAGATTGTTAGGGGGCAATATGCTATTTAGTATACTGTCTTTGGTGTAAGCCGCCCAGAGTCCTCGGAGAATGGGCAGCATACTTTACTTTATTTACTTTTATTTGATTTATATACCGCCCTACTCCCGAAGGACTCAGGGCAGTGAACAGCCAACAATAAAATACATAACATACAAAATTTAAAAGCCGAAATAAAACCGAATTAAGTAGTTTGGCCCAGACAGATTAAGACCCCAATCAATTTAAAACAAATTTGAACTTGAAGTGTTAAAATATTAAAAATATTAAGATATTAAAATTTTAAAAGAGGGAGAAAATTATGTCAGGCCCGCCTAGTAAAATAAAAAGGTCTTAAGAGCGCGGCGGAAGGTGCGCAGATCCGGGATCCTCCGTATCTCCGGGAGGAGCTCGTTCCAGATAGAAATATGACTAATAATATAAAAATAAATAAAACAAATGTCACATCTCCCTTGGTATGTTTGGAGAGGCTGGGGGCTGAGGATTATGTTGTCCCATGCAGCTCTTGCAACGTGGTAGAGAGAAGAAGTAGCAGCAAGGACAAGGACAAGAAGTAGAAGCAAGGGAGCAAAGATAAAGGAACTCTTATATACACAGAACAGTTAAGCTAAGCCACGCCCAGGCTCCGAGCCGTCTGACATGGCTCACAACAAATCCTGTGTCTCCGTCACCAAACAATTCCCAATGGCTGACTTGTTATGGCTATTCCAGTTCATAATTTCTTATACACTGACAGGAGGCCCCATACCATTTCAGACAAGTGGCTGTCCAATCTCTTCTTAAAAACCTCCAGTGATAAAGCACCCACAACTTCTTAAGGCAAACTCTTCCACTGGTTAATTGTTCTGTCTGGAAATTTCTTCTTAGTTCTAGGTTGCTCCTCTCCTTGGTTAGTTTCCATCTGTTGCTTCTTCTCCTGCCCTTTGGTGCTTTGGATAATAAGCTGACCTCCTCCTCTTTGTGGCAGCCCCTCAAATACTGGAAAACTGCTATCACGTCCCCCCTAGTCCTTCTTTTCTCTAGACTGGCCGTGCCCAAATCCTGCAACTATTCTTCGTAAGTTTTTGTCTCCAGGCCTTTAATCATCTTAGTTGCTCTTAATTTTACTCTCTTATGTGTGCCCTGGGCTGTTCTGTGCATAGCATTTATGGGGTCCTTCCTATTGGTTGATTGGTGTGTTGATGGCCAGCAATTGGTGTTTCTTTGATGCCAAGCCTCAGCTTCTAAGTTACCCGATAAACTGGTGATAAATCAGCACTCCTGTTGACTGACAAAGCGCCCATTTCCCAGGCTCCAATCATTTCCCTCGCTGTTTTTGTACCTGCTCAGCCAACAATCTTAGTAGCTGCAAAACTAAATGTATGTCCTTGTTCATTGCAATGTGAGACTACCAATGAGTTTGGGTCTCCACGTCTGACCGCTCACTTGTGTTCTTGCAATCTAGTGGTTAGCTTCCCCCCTGTCTATCCTACATAGAGTAGAGTAGAGTAGAGTAGAGTAGAGTAGAGTAGAGTAGAGTA
>WNWU01000002.1:74520246-74549048 GCA_012654045.1 Ptyas mucosa
TGGTTTCCTTGCAGATGTTTCCAGACAGTTTTCGCCCTTGGGTAGGACTAGACCTCACCGTCTCCTGGTGATTGGCCCACCCAGCCGGAATTCATGATTAAGGCAGAAGCCGAACTCACCGTCTCCTGGTGATTGGCCCAAAGACAGTTGGCTTTCATGCCTAAGGCAGGATTAGAACTCAGGGTCTCCTTTCGTGCCTAAGGCTAGAACTCCCTGGCTGCAGGTCAGAATCAGAATAGAGCTGAAAGGGACCTTGGAGGTCCTCTAGTCCAGCCCCCTGCTCAAGCAAGAGATCCTATACTATTTCAGACAAGTGGCTGTCCAGTCTCTTCTTAAAAACATCCCGTGATGGAAGCCTCCACAACATCTGAAGGCAACTTCTGTTCCACTGGTTAATTGTCCTGACTCTCCTCAACTCCAGGTTGTTTCTCTCCTTGTTTCCATCCATTGCTTCTTGTTCTGCCTTCAGGTGCTTTGGAGAACAGGTTGATTCCCTCTTCTTTGGGGCAGCCCCTATTGGCCAAAGTCAGTTGGCTTTCATAGCTAAGGCAGAACTAGAACTCGTGGTATCCTTTCGTGCCTAAGGCTAGAACTCCCTGGCTCCTGGTGTTTGGTCCAAAGTTACCCAGTTGGCTTTCATAGCAAGACGGGACTAGAATTTATCATCCCCAGATTTCTAACCTGGTGCCTTCACCAACAGACCTAACTTCACACTTGTAGTTAAACCTTTGTCTAGGCCAGGGCTCTGCAACCTTAAACACTCAAAGAGCCATTTGGACCCGTTTCCCACAGAAAAGAAAACACCGGGAGCCACAAAAACACTTCCCGTGCCTCACTGTTTCTTGAGCGGCCACAAAACTAGCATATGTAGCTGAATTAAACGTTCTGTTTTCTTCTGAAACTTTTCTTTTCTTGGGTTTATCCATGGTTGGCCTACCGGGGGTTGAAAAGCTCAATAAATCGCATGCCGGCGGGTGTTGCACATTGACGGTTGTGACGCATATTTTGAGTGACAGGGAGCCGCAGCAGAGGGGTGAAAGAGCCACATGCGGCTCCAGAGCCGCAGGTTGCTGACTCCGGGTCTAAGCCAATGCTACAGAGGCAGACGCCTCAGCCCCACAGAGCCACTCCCAAGGATCAGGCCACATTCACAAGTTAAGTAGCCTCACCCAGCCCAGCCCAAAGCATCCATCCCAAAGACAAACTTATGCGGACTAAACCAGTGGCCATATGTAAGCAGGTGGTTTCTAAAGAGCCAGGATTATTAAACTGATCTTCCCAAACTGGCACCTTCTGTATTGATAGCAAGGTGCCTGCCGGGACTACAATTTCCAGGCGCTATCCCTCTGTTGACGCAGCCTAGGACTGGCCTTAGGCAGGAAAGCCAGCTGGTGATTCTCAGCCAATCACCAGGAGATGGTGAGTTCTAGTCCTACTTTAAGCATGAAAGCCGGCTGGGTGACTTTGGGCCAATCCCGGGAGACAGTGAGTTCTAGTCCCGTTTTAAGCATGAAAGCTGGCTGGGTGCCCTTGTGCCAGTCATTCTCTCACAGCACAACTTATCTCCCGGGGTAGTTGTTGTGAGGAAAATATGAGGGGGAAGGAGTATTAAGTATGTTCGCCATCTTGAGTTGTTTATAAATAAATGTAAGATAGAAATAAAATAATCAAATAAATACATTTGCAGCAGGGGAGACCTTTAGCCAGCTCTCTCTGATCTCTCAGAGAGAATGTGCTAGAACACTTTGAATAAAGAGAAATCCCTCCAATTCACAAAACCACAACTGGGAAAGAAATTCTCAGCCTTCCACATTATCAGATCCCATTCATAATCACCTTGCAAGCTCCTTAATTAAGTTTGCGATGCGCCTCTTGTCTTCGGGGCATAAATCCTTTAAAGAAGCACTTTTCGTTTCTCCTTTGTCTGGTCCCTAAAAAAAAAATCCACATTTGCAAAAAGAACTTCATTAACGTGGAAAGAAACCTCCCTGAATTCACATTATTTTAAGCACAAAGGGCTAAAGATTCGGCTGAAAATTCAGCCATACTTGATTGAGCAAAAGACACGTTTACAAACAATTACGGTGGATAATTCCCCAAATGTTGCATTGGAAGAGTCATTGTTGGCTTATGTTTCCACAAACAAGCTTCACCCAGGGCTGGAAGGAGGAAAAAGAGAAGGATTGCAATATTGCAAGGACCTCAGAAATGGGGGTTTGGACAGCGGGGGTGCAGTCCTATTTTTAATCTTTGGGAATTTATCATCTGCAGCTGATACAATTTTTGGCCAGAAGGAACAATTTGCTACGTAAAACTTCGTTAAGATCTGAAGTATTACAAAGCTTTTTTTTTCTCAAACGCACATCACAACCGATAAAAGGGTAAAAGTACGTTTTGGAAATGTAAAAATAAAAGTAAAAAATGAATGCTTCAAAACCTAACCGGTAGAATTAAGGAGACATTTTCGGACAGTGAGAACAATTAATCAGTAGAGCGGCGTTGGCCTTCAGAAGTTGTGGCTGCTCCATCACAGGAGGTTTTTAAGAGATTATAGACAGCCATTTACCTGAAATGGTATAGGGCAGTGATGGTTAACCTTTTTGCCATCGCGTGCTAGGAGCGGGGTGGTGGTGATGGTCGTATGCGCGTGTGCCCTCACCCATAATTCTATGCACCCTGCCCCCGCGCATGCACGCACGCACGCACGCACAACACCCCACCCCACCCCCATTCCTGTCACACGATGGCACAGTAGGTCCATTTTTTGCTCTCCCGAGCCTTTCTAGGCCCTCCAGAGGCTGAAAATGGCCCATTTGCCAACTTCCTGTCCCATCTCCGGGGGGGAGAGGGAGAAGGCCGTTTTCGCCCTCCCCAGACTCCTAGAAAGGCTCTGGAGGCCGGGGAGAGAGAAAAACGGGCCTTCCCCACCATCCCCCCAAGGTCCTCCGGAGGCAGAAAACAGCCTGTTTCCCTACTTCTGGTAGGCCCAGAAGGCCTGAAAATCAGCTGGCCGGCGCGCACATGTGCCCCGGAGCTGAGCTCGCATGCTCACTGATATGGCTATGTGTGCCACAGGTTCACCATCACAGGTATAGGGTTTCCTGTTTGAGCAGGGGGCTGGACTAGAAGACCTCCGAGGTCTCGTCTAACTCGTGTTATTCTGCAATGTTCTGTTATCTTTAAATCCCCAAATGACTCCCAAACAGCATTTGACTGCACGGTAAAACCCGTTTCATCCTGTAATTCTAGCTGCAAATTCCAAAACACGTGATATCTCCCTCCTGCAACATTCAATTGGCTACCAGAATGAGTCTCTAGGCTTCATGGGCCACCAAACTGATAGAGCATCAAAAAGTCAGAGTACCAATGATATGATAGTACCGGCATAGTATTTTATTTTTTTTTTACTAAGAGGTGTATTTGCACTCTTGCACCACCAGAGGGCACTTCATTGTCCAGAAAATTTCTGCACTCCCACCGAGCATAAGACTTAACCATTCTCAGGAAACCGGATACAGGTGTTACAATACAGGTAGTCCTCGACTTATGACCACAACTGAGCCCAAAGTTTCCATTGGTTAAGCAAGGCAGTTGTTAAATGAGTCACACCCCATTTTATGGCCCCCCCCCCCCCCCCCGCAGTTGTTAAGTGGATTGCCAGCTCGTTTCCAGCTCTTTCTTGGTGTCAATCTCCGTAATTTTCACGGGTGAAAATGCCGGTTGGGGAATTCTGGGAGTTGAAGTCCAGCTGTCTTAAAGATTTAGGCACACCCTTCTTCTCTGTGACCTTATCGATTTCTGGCCCAATTAAGAATAGATCGCACAACAAGAACGAGGTTCCTGTCTTTTCCTGAACACCATCACCGGGAGATGTGGACAGGCCACACCAGGAAACCCCATCTTTCTGGCTTCTCCTATTTCTTTCAAAGACTTCAAAAAGTAACAAACTTTAATATTCCAAGCCGACTTTGGAATAGATGCTAGCAATCGACTTGCACAGAGTAAAGATTCGGGCTGCTGCAGGGCGGCAGAGAATTTCATTCAAGTCAGAATGAGAATAGAGCTGGAAGGGACCTTGGAGGTCTTCTAGTCCAGCCCCCTGCTGAAGCAGGAGATCATACACCCGTGATGGCAAACCTATGGCCCACGTGCCACAGGTGGCACGATGACCCACATCTGTGGGCACGCAAGCGTTGCCCTAGCTCAGCTCCAGCACGCATGCATGCGCCAGCCAGCTGGTTTTCGGGCCTTCCGGGCTCACTGGAAGTAGGGAAACGGGCTGTTTTCGGCCTCCGGGGGTGGGGAAGGCCCTTTTTGCCCTCCCCAGGCTCCAAGAAAGCCTCTGGAGCCTGGGGAGGGCGAAAAACGGGACTTCCGGGCCCACTGGTAACCTTTTTGCCGTCACGTGCTAAAAGCGGGGGAAGCACAGGGGGGTCACGAGCGCATGCACGGGGCGGGGCATGGAGAGGAATTGAATTATGGGTGTGGGCACACATGTGTGCGACCCCCCCCCACACTCCTCCTGCTTTTGGCACGCGACCAGGGCCGGATTTTCCTTTAGGCTTACTAGGCTTCAGCCTAGGGCCTGGGAGTTGAAAGGGCCTCGTAAGTGGAATAGCCTAGGGCCTCTTTTCATCTAAATCCGGCCCTGCACGCGACAGCAAAAAGGTTAGCCATCACTGTCCTATACTATTTCAGACAAGTGACTGTCCAGTCTCTTCTTAAAAACCTCCAGTGATGGAAGCACCTACAACGTCTGAAGGCAAGTTCAGTCAGGGTTAAGTTTAGGGTTAGCGTTTAATTGTTCTCACTGTCAGGAAATTCCTCTTTAGTTCTAGGTTGCTTCTCTCCTTGATGAGTTTCCACCCATTGCTTCTTGTCCTGCCTTCAGGAGCTTTGGAGAATAGCTTGACTCCCTCTTCTTTGGGGCAGCCCCTGAGATATTGGAAGACTGCTTTCATGTCTTCCCTGGTCCTTGTTTTCATTAAACTAGACATACCGAGTTCCTGCAACCGTTCTTCCTATGTTTTAGCCTCCAGTTCCCTAATCATCTTCGATGCTCTTCTCTGCACTCTTTCTAGAGTCTCCACATCTTTTTTTCAGCGTGGCGACAAAACTGGGTGCAATATTCCAAGTGTGGCCTTAACCAAGGCCTTATAAAGTGGTATTAACACTTCACGTGATCTTGATTCTATCCCTCTGTTTATGCAGCCTAGGTCTGTGTTGGCTTTTTGGCAGCTGCAGCACACGGCTGGCTCAGATTTTCCACTAGGATTCCAAGATCCCCCTCACAGTTACTACTAATGTGTTTCCCTGAAAATAAGACCGGGTCTTATATTAATTTTTGCTCCGAAAAATGTCTGAAGGTAAGCTGTTCCACTGGTTAGTTGTCCTCACTCTCCTCAATTCCAGGTTGCTTCTCTCCTTGATTAGTTTCCATCCGCTGCTTCTTGTTCTGCCTTCAGGTGCTTTGGAGAATAGCTTGACTCCCTCTTCTTTGGGGCAGCCCCTGAGATATTGGAACACCGCTATCCTACCACTCCTAGTCCTTCTTTTCATTAAACTAGACACACCCAAATCCTGCAACCGTTCTTCATATATTTTAATCTCCAGGCCTTTAAGCATCTTAGTTGCTCTTCTCTGCACTTTTTCCAAAGTCTCAACCATCTTTTTTGTAACGTGGTGTCCAAAACTGTATTCCAGTGTGGCCTTACTAGGGTTTTATAAAGCGGTAATAATACTTCACACGATTTTGATTCTATGCCTGTGTTTATACAATCCGGGATTGTATTAGCTTTTCTTGGCGGCGGCTACACACGCCTGGCTCACGTTTAAGGGATCGTCCACTAAGACTCCGAAAAATTTCTTTTTAATTTACAACAGCCTTTTCACCAGTTAAGAGCTCTGGGGTTTTATCTGCTAAAATTCTCTCTAGTTTGGTTTTTTTTTCCCCAAAGACAAAGCCCTGTGGCTCGTTGGCGCGTGCACACCATAAGACAATGCTCTTCTGTTACAGAAGACGCTTGCATCTCCCTTTGCACTTGTGAGTCCGAGAATTTCGACGCACAATTGCCCCAGGGGAATGATCATGTCAGGGTCCCTTTATTAGTGATCAAGTTTCAGATGCACTGAAGCCAAGCAGATGGTTTTCCAAAACCAATAAAACCCGTATTTCAGTGGTGAAATCTGAACCAGTTTACTACTCGTTCGCTGGCCGCGATTTATTCGCCCGAACCGGTAGTAAAAAAATGCCTAATAAGTAAAAAAAAAAGTTCCAACGATCAGCTGAGTGACTCATGATCATCAGAACTTTTTTTTTTTACTTTTTAAAGCATTTTTAATTACCAGTTCCAGAGAACCGGTAGTAAAAAAATGCTAAAAAAGTTTTTTAAAAAACGTTCCGACGATTACATTTTTTTACTACCGGTTCGGCAAACCAGTAGCATATTTGACTACCGGTTTGGGCTGGTTCACCCCGAACCAGTAGCATTTTACCCCTGCTGTATTTAGAACTCAGGAAGTGAGCCTTGGTGGCACAGCAGACTAAAGTGCTGTTAAGTAGCATCAGCTGCCTGCAATTACTGCAAGTTCGAATGTCACCAGGCTCAAGGTTGACTCAGCCTTCCATCCTTTTGAGGTAGGTAAAATGAGGACCCGGATTGTGGGGGCAATAAACTGACTTTGTATAAAAAAAGAACACCGCTTAGGGGGCCCCGAAAGCCCTACTAAGCAGGTATATACAAAAGTATGAAGGCTATTGCTGAACACATTGTAAGCCGCCCTGAGTCTCTGGAGAAGGGCGGCATATAAATCGAACCAATAAATAAGTAAGTAAGTAAGTAAGTAAGTAAGTAAGTAAGTAAGTAAGTAAGTAAGTGTTGGGTTTCTAAAGCAATGCCCAGCACACCTGAGTGCAGCAAAACATGGTCTGCAAGATAAGATAAGCACCATAACTGCTGAGATTCACTTAGCCCCAACAAGCCTCTGGGCATTTTGTAAATCCCTGAAGCTTGGATATTCCCTGGAGCATGAGGTCTAGAGGTTGGCTGAGCCTGTTGATGTGATTTTTCTGGGTATGGTTTAAGCTTGCGTGAATGGGCTCAGGTTGTCCTAGGGAACTGGAACAGGTAATATTGTGTTGCTGCTATTTTTGTCGTTGTTATGGTTGCTTTCGTTTTTTTGAGGCTTTCGGGAGCCTCAAGGACCAGCCGGAGTCACAATTGTGAGATGGTATATAAAGTGATAAATTTATAAATTGATATATGAAGAAATAAATACCAACAGAAGAGAGCATTGGTAGCTCAATGCTATAAATTGATAGCATTGATAAATGAAGAAATAAATTGATATATGAAGAAATAAATACCAACAGAAGAGACCATTGGTAGCTCAGGGATGTATTGTGGGGTCCTTGGTGATCTCTTGAGCTTGGGTGTCTATGGAGATTCTCAGGCTATCCAGGCCATGGTTGTCCCAAAGGTGCTTTTTCAGGAGGCAGCTGGACTTTCTGGTTATTCTTTGAAGGGGTTTTCAAAGCTGAAGAAGCTTCTTGGATGAGACGCCAAACATCTTCAAAGAGAAACCAGAAAGTCCAGTCGCCTCTTGAAAAAGCACCTATGGGATTCCTACTATTATTTACACACACACAGAGAGAGTATTATTATTTCAACTTACAGAGCCATTCATCACAAATTCATGATGTAGCATGGCTGAAGTTAAAAACCTCCTAAAAGATAATATTTTTTTAAAAAAAACCCAGCAAAGAATCAATAAAAGGAGGGAAGAAAGAATAAAAAGACCAAACCAATAACAAAAATCAATGTGCCCACTGCAAGGGCTCTGTCGTATTACTGGATCCCATGCCCGGTGAAAAAAAAAACCACATCTGAAAGGCCTTGCAAAAAGGCCTCTAACAGAATAACAGAGATGGAAGGGACCTTGGAGGTCTTCTAGTCCAACCCCTGCTCAAGCAGGAGACCCTATAACTGTGATGGAGAACCTATGGCACGTGGAGCCATGTCAGTGGGCTCAGCTCTAGCACATATGTGCACACCAGCCATCTGATTTTCAGGCCTTCCGGGCCCACCGGAAGTCGGGAAACAGGATGTTTCTGGCCTCCGGGGGGGTGGGGAAGGCCGGTTTTTCGCTCTCCCCAGGCTCCTAGAAAGCCCCTGGAGCCTGGGGAGAGCGAAAAACAGACCTTCCAGTCCCACGGGAAGTCAGCAAACGGACCGTTTCTGGCCTCTGGAGGGCCTCTGGGGGGGGAGGCGGTTTTAGCCCTCCCCAGGCTTCTAGAAAGCCTCTAGAGCAGTGATGGCTAACCTTTTTGCCATTGTGTGTCAAAAGTGGGGGGAGGAATGCGGGAGGGTCGCTCGTACGTGTGCCCACACCCACAATTCTATGCGACCCACCCCCCACCCCCCATGCATGTGCACGCAACACCTCCCCTGTGCTCCCCCCACTTTTGGCATGTGATTGCAAGGTAGGACCATTTTTCGCTCTCCCCAGGCTCCAGAGCCTTTCTAGGAGGCTGGGGAGGGCGAAAATGGCCTCCCCCCCCCCTTGGAGGCCTTCCAGAGGCCGGAAACAGTCTTTTTCCTGACTTCCGGTGGGCCCAAAAATCAGCTGGCCGGTGCGCGCATGCACGCCAGAGCTGAGCTCGCGTGCCCACCGATATGGCTCTGCGTGCCATCCGTGGTACACATGCCATAGGTTCGCCATCACGGCTCTAGAGTCTGGGGAGGGCGAAAAACAGGTCTACCGGGCCCGTGTGCCAAAAGCGGGGGGGAGTGCACGCATGCGCATTGAATTATGAGTGTGGAGACGTGAGCACCCAACCCCCCCAAGCTCCCCCCACTTTTGGCATGTAACGGCAAAAAGGTTAGCCATCACTGCCCTATACCATTTCAGACAAGAGACTGTCCAGTCTCTTCTTAAAAACCTCCCACAACTTCTGGTGGCAAGCTGTTCCACTGATTAATTGTTTTAATTGTTTTCAGTGTTAAGGAGTTTCTCCTTAGTTCTAGGTTGCTTCTCTCCTTGATGAGTTTCCCTCGGTTGCTCCTTGTCCTGCCTTCAGGTGCTTTGGAGAATACGTTGACCCCCTCTTCTTTGGGGCAGCCCTTCAGATATTGGAAAACTGCTATCATATCACCCCAAATTCCTAATCTTGATCAAGATCAATCTAATCTCTGGGGAAATGATCTTCCAAAGGGCGGGCACCTCTTCCTGCCCCACCCCCACCCCCAAGATGGCAGTCTGTTACAGACAGGAGATGGAGCGTGCCTGCCCTGGCAGACCTCACGGGACAGGTAGACATGACCTGGGGACAGGTGGTCCCTCAAATATGCCACCCAACTCCCACTAACTTTGAGTGTCCAGCTGCAGAAGCATGCCAGATGTGTGAACGTGACCCCCAGGGTCCTGCTGCTGCTTGCTGTAACAGGAAAAGCCAAACCCACCTGCTGGCCGGCTTCTTCTCCAATCCTTTTCAGGACCTCCATGGGGGCGGGATTCGAAGCCGCTGCTACTCTGGCCTTTGCTTCCATCTTCTGCCCCTTTCGCAGTTGCCTGGGTCTCAAATTCCTCTCGTCAGAAACCCCTGCGGATGGAACGAACAAGACCCGGAAGTTCTCCACTGGTTCTTACAAAGCATCTCTCTCTCTCTCTCTCTCTGGTTTTCCAGTGAAAAGAAGGAACTGCAGAAACTTTAAAATGTACACTACAAATCTCCCTTCCCCTCATCTCTCCTCCCCTCTCCTCCTTCTATTCTACTCTATTCTATTTTCTATTCCATTCCATTCTATATTCTATTCTATTCTTCCTCCCCTCTCTTCTCCTCCCCCTCCCCTTCCCCCTGTTCTATTCTATTCTATTCATTCTTATTCTATTCTATTCCTTTTTTCCTTATTCTTTCCTTCTTTCTATTCTATTCTATTCTATTCTATTCTATTCTATTCTATTCTATTCTATTCCATTCCATTCCATTTTTCTATTCTATTCTATTCTATTCTATCCTATTCTATTCCATTCCGTTCCATTCCATTCTAATTAATTCTTCCATTCCATTCCATATTTTCTATTCTATTCTATTCTCTATTTTGCATTCTATTCCATTCTGCATTCTATTTTATTCTATTCTTCCTCCCCTCCCCCTCCCCTCTCCTGTCTCCCCTCTTCTCCTCCTCTCTCTCTCTCTCTCTCTCTCTCTCTCTCATACACAAACAATTTATCACACATTTAGGCTTTTCATCTATCTTCAAGATTGTCATAAAGGCAACTTTGCAAAATTGACTCTTTGCATTTATTGGCTTTTGATTGTTACCGCACCTGGCGCTTTTCAATACTTTTCTTCACAAAGGTAAGTTCTATTAATTTATGGACCAAGCTCACACATTTTTAACTCACCTCGGAGTTGTTTAATCAACGTCATAATGTGATGTGATAATGCTAGGTTTAGTTACTATCTTTGCTTCCGCTGCTTTTAAAACTGGAGATCGTGCAGAATCTTTCCACCAAGCCAGGTATCAGGGGATGGACTGGGAAGGACAGGATAGGAGGAACGTGTGGGGAGAGGAGATAGGGGGCGAGGGGGGGAGGAAGGGCAGGAAAGGAGGGGTCTTCATGGACTCCAAGCGGTCGGAAGCAGAGCACAGGATGGTTGAAGATCCTCTGAGGGTTTCAGGTCAGGAAGGCCTGGGCTTACATTAGACGCCCCAAGGGCCTTCTCCCCCACCCCCATTCCATGCTCCGCTTAACACATCTCACTCACTTAAAGACCATCACCACCTGCAACCATAACGGGCCATAATTTCTCCTTCTGTCCTGGCCACTTTTGACAGAGGCACGATTGAGAGCATTTTAACAAACTGCATCCCCGTTTGGTGGCTACAGTGCCTCGGACAGAAAGTCCCTACAGAGAGTGGTGAGGACAGTGGAGAAGATTATAGGAAGCTCGCTTCCTGTCATTCAGGATACTGCTTATAAGCGCTATGTGCACAGAGCTCCAAGCACTGTTAGAGACCCCACACGCCCACTTCATGGTCTGCTTCTGTTGCTCCCCTCTGGAAGGGGGTTTCTATAGTATTTCTAGCAGGCTATCAGATTCTGTAACAGCTTTGTTCCCTATGCCATCCATCTGGTAAACCCACAAGATTCTTTCTTTTCGCCTTGTATAGGTATACATTCAAACTAGACCATGAGGTTTCTCTGTGTCATATATGTGTGTGTATGTGGGTATATGTATAATGGTTATCCTTTCAGATCTGAATGCAATGAAACTTCATTTTAATGTACGCGGATGAGTGTATATTTAAAGTGACCATTCTGTTCTGTCCTATTCCATTCAATTTTCTATTCTGTTCCATTCCATATTCTATTTATATTTATATTTATAATCCATTCTACTCCATTCTATTCCATTCTAATGGTATGCCCCCCTCATGGTCGTAAATCGAGGACTATCTATATTCAACAAGTGCTTGCAGTATGCACACAAATTAGAGTTGGACCAGATGCCCAGCCAATCACTATCCAAACTTCTGCTGTAGCCATTCATGCAACGTACCTGGGACATACACAGGTTGCCGGTCTTCATCTGAAACTGTGATATCGTTCAAGGAAAGCAAGCAAGAAATGTTCTATTGTTCTATTCCACAGTTTTAGAATCAGAAGATTTAAAATGCAGGTCAGGGAAAGCTTTCTTCCACCCAAAGATCAGCCAATCATAAGCAGACCGAAGCAGGCATTTCTGTTGACTCTTTAAAATAGCCAAACCTGAATTAAACCGTCCTCTGTGATTACAGGCTGAGGCAACAAGATGGGGCATTTTGTTTCCCCTCTTGGAGCTCTGATTATAAAAGGAACTTTTGTGAAGCTTTTCAAAGATTGAAGGTTTCTGAAACTCTATGAATAGTGAGGGGTCAATCGTTTCTACGTCTAGGATCTGATTATTGAGGAAGGAGATCTGGGGGAGTGGACTACAGAGAGGCCAATTTCTCACACTAGGTTCTCTATTTTGGAGGAACACGTAAGATCTATGGAAAAGAATATTTGCAGCTCAGAGTTGAAATGAGGGGTCCTTGGTGCTCTCTGAGCTTGGCTGTTTTCTTGCAGACATTTCATAACCCAACTAGGTAACATCATCAGTGCTAAAAGGGAGTGGGGTTTGTGGAGAGGAGGACGGAGGAGGAGGAAAGTGGGGTCCTTGGTGCTCTCTGAGCTTGGCTGTTTTCTTGCAGACATTTCATGACCCAACTAGGTAACATCATCAGTGCTAGAAGGGAGAAAGAACTCTCCCAGTGTCACTGAGAGTGTTCTTACCAAGGGAAGTGCGGCACTCAGACAAATCAGCCATCTACAGGCACATAGAGATAAACAAGGCCTGCGTAACATTCAAAAAAGGCAATCAAAAAGTTTTTTAAAAGGAAACAAAAATAGTACAAACGCCTCTTTGCCATCAATCAACATCCAGATAAACAGATTAATCTAGTATCGGGGCGTTGTTTACTTCTTGATTGTTAATACAATATTAATCTAGATTAATCTAGATTAATATTAATACTAATATTAATACTAATATTAATACGAATCTAAACAGAGGGATAGAATCAAGATCACGTGAAGTGTTAATATCATTTTATAATGCCTTGGTAAGGCCACAGTTGGAATCCTGCATCCAGTTTTGGTTTCCACGGTGTAAAAAAAGATGTTGAGACTCTAAAAAGAGTGCAGAGAAGAGCAACAAAGAGGATTAAGGGACTGGAGGCTAAAACATATGAAGAACGGTTGCAGAAACTGGGTATGAATGGTTTAATGAAGAGAAGGACTAGGGGAGACATGATAGCAGTCTCCTGATATCTCAGGGGTTGCCCCAAAGAAGAGGGAGTCAAGCTATTCTCCAAAGCACCTGAAGGCAGGACGAGAAGCAATGGGTGGAAACTAACGAAGGAGAGAAGCAGCCTAGAACTAAGGAGAAATTTCCTGACAGTGAGAACAATTAATCAGTGGAAAAACTTGCCTCCAGAAGTTGTGAATGCTCCAACACTGGAAGTTTTTAAGAAAATGTTGGAGAACCATTTGTCTGAAGTGGTGTAGGGTTTCTTGCCTAGGCAGGGGGTTGGACTAGAAGACCTCCAAGGTCCCTTCCTTCTGTTCTGTCCTGTCCTGTCCTGTCCTGTCCTGTCCTGTCCTGTCCTACTCTACTCTGTAAACAACGCCCCAATCAAGAAACAATCAACTCAGAAAATCAAACAATAAACAACCGGCCAGTTACCAGGAGACAGTTAGCTCTAGTCCTGCTTTAGCCATGAAAACCAACAGGGTGACCTGGGCCTCTCTCTCAGCCCAACCCACCTCACAGGATTGTTGTCATGGGGTAAATAGGAGAAAGAAGGAGTATTAGATATGCTGGTAACTTGGAGTTACTTGTAAAAATAATAAAGGTGGAATGTAAACAAATGCTGCACAAACATACGTCTAAATTATCCCAACTATTTAAGGCTGCATTCTCAGAGAAAACAAGTTCAGTCCCATCTCACCGCTCTCGTTCAACTCCAACAATATGAACTCCCAGGAACAAACCTGGTTTCTTTGCATGGCTAGCTGACTCGGCCTCCATTCGTGAACCCTGACAGAATGAGTCCTGCCAGAATCTTCTGAAAAGGCAAGGGGAGGTTTTAGACTGAAGTTCCAGAAACCTCGTTTCAAAAGCTTGTTCAATCCAAAAGTTCCCTATTTCTCGTCCACTTCTCCTTTCTGGGTAAACCCCAAACAATACGTGTGGGCAAATACTACGCTGCGCACCTGGGCATGGCGTGACCATGGCAACACAGGTGACTTAAGAAGGACGCTTCAACCGCGTTTCACGTGTCCATTTTCATCCAGCTCTAAAAGGCTGCAAGCAGATCAAGTCAGCGTTTTCTTCAACTTAACTCCAACTTCTAGTCTCAGTTGAGCAGCTATTGTGGCAAACACACACACACACACAAACAAAACACACAAGGGGTTTGCCACTGTCTTCAATTGGGGTTTTTCCACCAACTTTCTAGAATTTTAGTGGTGACTTTAGTCCATGATTTTCAAAAGTTCGTTAAGCAGCTGTTTGAAGTTGCAAAGGGCATTGGAAAAAATGTGACTCGTGACCAGTTTTCACACGCTTACAACCATTCCAGCATCCCCAGGGTCTCGTGATTTACATTCGGATGCTTGACAATGGATTCACATTTATGACGGTCGCAATGTCCTGGGATCAAGTGATCCCCCTTTGCAAGCTTCTGACAAGCAAATTCAAAGGGGAAGCCAGATCCACTTAACAATTGTGTTATTAGCTTAACAACTCACTTAGCAAATGTTTCACTTAGCAACAGAAATTTTGATTACAACTGTGGTCGTAAACTGAGGACTACTGTACCAAGAGGGAAAAAAGTGAGTAATGGTCACACAAATCACTCAGAAGCAGGTGGGCATTTTTCTCATTGATGTCTTCTTGAGGTCTTTATTTTTTTTTTAGCTATACTTAACCCACTTTGGGGTTTATGTTACCAAATTCACCTGCTTCAAAATAACAGTAATTCATAGCCACACAGAGTTTCAGGAATTTGTGCAAAAACATCCATACTGGGTACCAAGTCATAAGAAGAGTTTCTACATATAATTTCTTCATAATATTCCCTTTCAGCCTTAGGCAAATTGCAATAAAAGATTGAACAATAGTGAATAAAAAACCTTTTTTAAAATCAGATTTACAATAGTTCGTTTAGTAACCATTTGACAACAGGACCAAAAAAGGTGACTTATGACCATTTTTCACACTTGTGACCATTGCAGCATTCCCAGGGTCACGTGATTTATGTTCGGATGCTTGACAACTGACTCATATTTATGACGGTTGCAGCGTCCCAGAGTCACGTGATCCCCTTTTGCGACCTTCTGACAAGCAAGGCTAATGGGGAAAACCAGATTCACTTAACAACCATGTCACTAACTGAACAACCGCCCTGATCTGCTTAAAAACTGCGGCAAGGGAAGTCGTAAAATGGGGCAAAACTCACTTAACGAATGTTTCGCGTAGCAACAGAAATTTTGGGCACAATTGTGGTCGCAAGTTGAGGCTTACCTCTAGTAAGAGATAAGCCGTGGAAATCTAACTAAACTTACCAAGAAAAAAAAAAATAAGGGAACCATCCACCTCAGTGTTTTTCAAACATGGCAACTTAAAAGATATGTGGAATTCCATTCCCTAAGACAGTGATGCTAATCTTTTTATTTATTTATTTATTATATTTATATACCGCTCTACTCCCGGGGGACTCAGGATGGTGTACAGACAAATGATAAAATACATATAATACAAATATTTTAAAGAATTGATTAAAATACAATTAAATAATTTGGTCTTAAACCTAAAATTAAAACTCTAAATTTATGAGATTAAGATTTAAGAATTTAAAGAATTTTGCCGTTGCGTGCCAAAAGCGGGAGGAGCACGCGGGGGGGGGGGGTGTCGCACTCATGTGTGCCCACATCCATAACTCAGTGTGCCTCTCCCACATGCACGTGTGACACCCCACTCCCCCACTTTTGGCATGCGATGGCATGGTGGACCCGGTAGGCCCATTTTTTGCCCTCCCCAGGCTCCAGAGTCTTTCTAGGAGCCTGGGGAGGGCGAAAACAGCCTTCCCTAACCCCTCCAGAGGCCGGAAACAGCCGTTTCCCAACTTCCGGTGGGTCCAGAAGGCACGAAAACTAGTTGGCTGGCGTGCACATGCGCACTGGAGCTGAGCTAGGGCAATGCTTGCATACCCAGATATGGCTCCGGGTGCCACCTGTGGCACGTGTGCCATAGGTTCGCCATCACGGCCCTAGGAAGTTGAATTCTACACACATCTTTTAAGCAGAAAAACCCTGATTTATCCTGTTCATAAAAGCTTTTCAATCAGCTGCAGGTATTTTATCAGTCAATTCTAAGCTTAATCGGGTAAAGGAAACAATGAAAACCCCAAAGATTTGCACACCCATTGTCCAAATCACCAAGGATCATAAAAAAGCCCAACTCCAAAGTCCTTTTTGGGTTAAATTCTAGCCAGCAGGGGCAAAACACTGAAAGGAGAAATACAGTGGAGGAATTCCCCTTTGAAAATACAGACTTTTGAAACTTTTCAAGCCAGGGATTGTCAGAGAAGGGAACACGTCTATAGAAATGGTGGTGGACTTTAGGAGAAACCCTTCCATACTTCCACCTCTCACAATACTAGACAACGCAGTATCAACAGTAGAGACCTTCAAATGTCTAGGTTCTACCATATCACAAGATCTAAAATGGACAGCTAACACCAAAAACATCATCAAAAAAGCCCAATGAAAAATGTTCTTTCTGCGCCAACTCAGGAAGCTCAAACTGCCCAAAGAGCTGCTGATCCAGTTCTACAGAGGAATGATGGAGTCTGTCATCTGCACTTCCATAACTGCCTGGTTTGGCTCTGCAACCCAACAAGACGGACACCGACTTCAGAGGATCATTAGAACTTCAGAAACAACAGTGGCTACTAACCTGCCTTCCATGGAGGACCTGCGTACTGCACGAGTCAAAAAGAAGGCTGGGAAAATATCTACAGACCCCTCGCATCCTGGACATAAACTCTTTCAACTCCTACCCTCAAAACGACGCTATAGAGCACTGCACACCAGAACAACCAGACACAAGGACAGTTTTTTCCCCAATGCCATCACTCTGCTCAACAAATAATTCCCTCAACACTGTCAAACTATTCACTAAGTCTGCACTACTATTAATCTTCTCATCGTTCTCACCACCCATCTCCTCCCACTTATGACTGTAACCTTGTTGCTGGTACCCTTACGATTTATATTGACTGTTTCCCTATGACTATCATTAAGTGTAGTACCTTATGATTCTTGACGAATGTATCTTTTATGTACACTGAGAACGTATGCACCAAGACAAATTCCTCGTGTGTCCAATCACACTTGGCCAATAAAGAATTCTATTCATTTATTTAATAAATTTACGTGATTTCACAGTGCGGGAATTCTCCCTTAAAAATACAATTTCCAATACGCTTCAAGCAAGGGATTGTGGGAGATAGAAACACATCCATTTTAGCTAATAAATTTATATGATGTTATTACATTCAGGTAATCTTTGATTTACAACAGTTTGTTTAGTCACCGTTCAAAGTTACAACGGCAGTGGAAAAAGTGACTTATAACGGTTTTTGAGTTACAACTTTCTCAGCACCCCCATGATCATGTGATCCAAATTCAGACACTTGACAAATGACTCATATTTATGACGGTCACAGTGTCCCAAGGTCATGGGATAAACTTTTGTGACCTTCGTACAAGTCAATAGGGAAGCCACATTCACTTAACAACTGGATTACTGATTTAGCAACTCCTGTGATTCACTTATCAACCGAGGCAAGAAAGGTTATAAAATAGACGAAATTCACAGAACATAACAGAAATTTCAGGCTCAATTGCAGTTGTAAGTCGAGGACTGCCTGTAATCTGTTAGCATCCGAATAACAACTGGGTTACTAACTGATCAACTTGTGATTCACTTAACAACCGAGGCAAAAAAGGTCGTAAAATAGGGGCAAAACTCACTTAACAAACGTCTCACTTAGAAATGTTGGGTTCAATTGTGGTCGTAAGTCGAGGACTATCTGTATTTATAGAGACAGCTCTCACATATTTCTTTTTGTACATATTTTAAGTATTTTATACTTTTTAATATAATGCATACTTCACATGTATTTTATGTACATATACTTCATGTACATAAAGCATATATTAAGTATATACTTAATATATATTTATGTATTCACCCATCCCGAGAGCGGTTTACGTTTAACTTGAGGAGCTGAGCTTGCTCTTCAGTTTACTATATAGTTTGGTGCATTAAACAAACTTTAGATCCCGCTTTAACCAAGTTCAAGGGCGTAGTTTGTAAGTGGGAAACAAAAACCCATCATTGTCAGCTTAGTTATTGTTAGTTTCATTCAAACACAAAACGACATGTTGCTTTTGGGGGATGAAGGTTACCCAATACAGTTGGCCTGCAATGGCATCTCTTGGGGCATATTCCCCCTGCTTGCCCCCTCCCCAAATTCATTATGTAAGTTTTATGCCACAATGAAGTCACCTAGACATTGGTTAATGAGATAGGCGGCATACAGACAGTCCTCCACTTACAACAGTTCATTTAGTGACCATTCAAAGTTACAACAGCACGGGGAAAAAAGTGATTTATGACCGTTTTTTCCACACTTACGACCCCTGCAGTATCCCCATGGTCACATGATTCAAATTCAGACGCTTGGCAACTGCCTCATATTTATGACAGTCGCAGTGTCTCAGGGGTCACACGATCCCCCTTTTGCGACCTTCCGACAAGCCAAGTCAACGGGGAAAACCAGGTTCACTTAACAACCGTCTGGACTAACCGAACAACTGCGATTCCCTTAACGAACAGTGGCAAGAAAGGTCGTAAAGCAGGGCAAAGTTCCCTAAACTGTCTCACTTAGCGACAGAAATTTGGGGGCTCCATTGTGGCCGCAAGTCGAGGACGACCTATAAAATGTAACAAATAACAAATAATAAACAAAGAACACTGCTTGGGGGGGCCGAAAGCTCTACTAAGCAGGTATATTCAAAAGTATGAAGGCTATTGCTTAACGCATTGTAAGCCACCCTGAGTCTCCGGAGAAGGGAGGCATATAAATCGAACCAATAAATAAATAAATAAATAATAAATAAATAAATAAATAAATAAATATGGGTCTTCAAAGCCATTCCATCCAGCAATTTCCCCCCCACCCCCAATCCTAATTCAAGCCCTTCGGCAGCACTAAGAGTTCATGCTTCATCGTGGACTACAAAGCCCATCCTCTCAATCAGAGCATTCCCGCCCAACGGCAGACCCCCGAATTCCGTCCACTCCAAAGCCCATTCCTTTACAACCCATTGAAAAGGCACCGGGGTTGCGCCTCCCCTCCTGCCGCGCAGCTGGCTGAGGAGGATGGGACCTGAAGTCCCTCACTGCTGGACGATCAGCACCGCAGCCTGCCTGAGGATGGGTGTTGTAGTCCAAAAGACAACCAGGCTGAGGAAGATTTGCTTTTATCTTTCAAGGCCACAACTCTGCAGGCGGGGAAAACTCCTACTGAAAGTGGGGGGGGGGGAGGGAACCCGAGGTAGCACTCTGTACATGCTCAGAGGCTACCCAGTCATGGTTCTCGGCGTCACCGTTGCCAAGCCACGGCCTCCCCTCAGGACAAGCCCGCCAAGCTCCCTTCCGTCAACCGCCTCCCCCCACCCAGGACCAGCCGCCGCCCCCTCCCCCGAATAAAGGATACGGTCCCGGCTCCAGTAAGCGGCTCCTTCCGGCTTCAGCCCCGCGGCCACATCCGCCATCTTGAAACAACCGCCACTCCCAGCGTCCCTCCGCCCCACCCCGCCCCCCACGCCCATCCTCGCTCCTCATTGGCTAGCCGGCACAAGCTTTGCCCAGATACGGCCCCGGCAACGCGGAGTCACGCCAGCAGCCAATGGTTGTCCTCCCGCAAGAAAAAAAAACAACAACCCACGCGGGGCTTGGTGGGAGGTGTAGTTTTTAATTTTTTTAACTTTCCTTCTCTCCCAGGAATCTGTACCCGAGTGGGACTACGACTCCCGTCAAGCATCGCGAGTCAACGAACGGGGTCGGATGTGATGCGGTGCGAGGGTGGGGAGGGGAGGGGGGAAGTGAGGAGGGTAAGGGTGGCGAGAGGGTACAAAAGACTTTCGCCGGGGGGAGGTTTTGCGGCTTGGGGAGATGGAGGACCGGGGTCTGCAAGGGATGAAGCCCTACCTGGAGAAGCTCACCCTCGGGGTGACCCGCCTCCTGGGTGAGTGGCAGCCGGGTCCCGCCCCTTCACGTTGCCAGGGAGACAGTCCTGCCGGTTCTGCCAGTATCAAGTGGCAGGGAGTTCCGCGGGCAGCAAGAAGTAGAGGACTCGCTTTTCCCGGGAAGTCGATGCGTGGAGCTTCAGATTCTCCCAATTTTGGCCCCAAACTGCTCCTCACGATGCTTGGACTTGTATTTTCCCATTGGGGGGGGGGGGTTTGCCTACCGCCCCTGGTGGTCTCCCGTCCATCCTTACCAGTCAAGGTTGAGAATGCAAAGCAAAGGGGGGGAAAATCGTTTGATTTTGGATACCTGGTCTGAAGATTCCAGCTGGGATGTCCTAATGGAGACCTTGATTCTTTGTGCACCATTTCTTTAAATTTAATTTTAATTTTTTTTAAATTTAAATTTAATTTTTTTGGTTTTATTTTTATCTGATATATTTTTGGTTTTTACTTTGTTTTTATCATTTTATTGTTGCTTTTTGTGTTACTCTTTTTGCCATGTTTTTATTCATTATTTTTATCATTTTATTGTTTTTTGTGTTACTCTTTTTGCCTTGTTTTTATTGATTATTTTTATCGTTTTATGTTTTTATTTGATTTTTATCTGATATATTTTTAGTTTTTACTTCATTTGTATCATTTTATTGTTATTTTTTTGTTTTACTTTTTTATCGCTGAAAAAAGGGACTCATAAGACCATTGTTCGCAGTTATGTCCGTCTCAGCCTCCCCGTGTCGCGTGATTTACATTCGGATGCTTGACTCATACTTATGACGGTCGTGGCCTCCTGGGGGGCAGGATGTCACATGATCCTCTTTTTGCGACCTTCTGCCGAGCAAAGTCCATGGGGAAGCCAGACTCGCTTAACAACCGGATTACTAATTTAACAACTGCAGGAATTCACTTAACAACGTTGGCAAAAAAAGTTGTAAAATGGGGGGGGGGGACTCACTTAACAAATTTCTCACTTAGCAACATAAATTTTGGCCTCAGTTGTGGTCGTATGTTTGAGGACCACCTCTTCCCTTTATTTCAGCCCAGAGCTACAAATATTCTCCTTTATTGGAGCTATCCGTGTAGCGACTCTTTGAAATCACGGCGTCGCTGAAAAAAAAATGACTTAACAACTTGGTCCTCGCACTTATGACCGTCACTGTATCAGAGATTAAAATTCAGGCATGTATTTAGGACGGTTGCAGCATCCCGCTATCCCATGATCACTTTTTGTGACTTTCCCAACTGGCTTCCAATAAGCAAAGTCAAGGAAGGAAGCTAGATTTGCTAAACGACCATTTGATTCGGTTAACAACCATGGCAAAAACGGTAATAAAATGAGGAAAGACTTAACATCCCCCTTGTTTAGCAATGGAAATTAGGTTCGCAATTGCAGTCGTAAGTCAAGGACTACCTGTCATCAGGATGTGGACTTTCTAATAATTTCTATCAACCTTCCCTATCCTGATGCTCTCTGTGTTTGGACTACATCTCCCATTATCCCCATACCTGCCTCTGCGAACTATAAGATATGGCCACTGTGATGTAGTGATTAAAGCCCTGGATTGGGGTGAGTGGCTGATATTCTAGTCCAATCTCTGCCCTCCGTGGGGATCTTTGAACTTGTAGTTTTCGCTTAACCTGGCCTACATCGCAGGGTGGTTGTTGTAGAAATTCCCCACAATAATCATCACCCTGTGTGATGAGTTGGGCTGAAAAAAGTATCTTCTATGATCTGAAAATTATCTGGAAAAAAAAATGGCAAACTGAATTCCTGTAAAATGCATAGATACTTTAGTATCATTTTTAAAAAATATCACTTTTTTTCTTGCCATAATGTATTTGCAAGAGTGAAAAGAGAAATTAAGGTTTGTTCTTTTTTTCAAAATGTGTGAAAATTTTCCCAGGTTTTTTTTTTTCACTTCTTATGTTTCCCATTGTTCTTTGGCAACTCAATGTCTGGAGTTTTTGTGTTGTCTGTTGTTGTAGAAACCTCTCCAGGAGTTACAGAAGTGATGTTTGTAGAAAAAGAACCGGCCGAGCGACACACAATCGTCTCCTGGGAACAGGTATTGTGGCCTCTGTTTACTTTTTATTTTCTGTGTAAATAATTTTTATTGTAGTTTTTCTTTTCCAAAACTCTAATACATATTCAAAGAGACAATGTCATTTTTATATACTTTGGATTAACAATTCACATTTGCGGTCCCCATTTATGAGAGTCAGTGTGGACTAATAGTTAAAGCACCAAGCTAAAAACAAGGACATAGTGAGTTCTAGTTCCGCTTTAGGCATGAAAGCCAGCTGGGTGACTTTGGGCCAATCACCAGGAGACAGTGAGTTATAGTTCTGTTTTACGCATGAAAGTTTGCTAGGGGGACTTTCGGCCAATCATTAGGAGACAGGGAGTTCTAGTTCCGCCTTGGTCATGAAAGTCAGCTGCGTGACTTTGAGCCGATCACCAGGAGACAGTGAATTTTAGTCCCTTTTTAGGCATGAAAACCGGCTGGGTGATCTTTAGACAGTCCTTTAACAGTCCAACCCACCTCACTGGGTTGTTGGAGAAAATAGGAGCAGGAAGGTCTATTGGATATCTTCACCCCCTTGAATTAATATTTTAAAATAATAAAGGCGGGGTACAGATAAATAAATTGCACCAGGAGTCAAAACGCCTCTAAAAAGCATCACTTCTTACCTTCCCACTTTTTGCCATTAGAGGTCAGAATTTCCCTTTGTTTCCCCTCCAACAGCTGCCTGCAGTCAATTCAACAGGTGAGGAGAGGAGAGGAAGAGGCTTAAAAAGGTGTGGATGAAGTTCAGGATTAAACTGCTAATTTTTAAAATGCCCACTGTGTACGAACAAATGAACAAGTTCAAAAAGAAAACGGCAGGGAATTTGTGAGAATAGAATAGAGTAGAATAGAATGGAATGGAACGGAACGGAACGGAACAGAATTTTTTTTTTATTGGCCAAGTTTGATTGGACACACAAGGAATTTGTCTTTGGTGCATATGCTCTCAGTGTACATAAAAGAAAAGATACGTTCATCAAGAATCATAAGGTACAACACTTAATGATAGTCAGAGGGAACAAATAAGCAATCAAATCATACTAGGAAACAGTCAATATAAATAGTAAGGATACCAGCAACAAGGTTACAGTCATAAGTGGGAGGAGATGGGTGATAGGAACGATGAGAAGATTAATAGTAGTGCAGACTTAGTCAATAGTTTGACAGTGTTGGGGGAATTATTTGAGTGATGGCGTTTGGGAAAAAACTTGTTGTGTCTAGTTGTTCTGGTGTGCAGTGCTCTATAGCCTCGTTTTGAAGGTAGGAGTGGAAAGAGTTGATGTCCAGGATGCGAGGGGTCTGTAGATATTTTCACATCCCTCTTTTTGACTCGTGCAGTATACAGGTCCTCCATGGAAGGCAGGTTGGTAGCCATTGTTTTTTCTGCAGTTCTAATTATCCTCTGAAGTCGGTATCCGTCTTGTAGGGTTGCAGAGCCAAACCAGACAGTTATAGAGGTGCAGATGACAGACTCAATCATTCCTCTGTCGAACTGGATCAGCAGCTCCTTGGGCAGTTTGAGCTTCCTGAGTTGGCGCAGAAAGAACATTCTTCGTTGGGCTTTTTTTATGACGTTTTTGGTGTTAGATGTCCATTTTAGATCTTGCGATATGGTAGAACCTAGACCAGTGTTGGCTAACCTTTTTGCCATCGTGTGCCAAAAGTGGGGGGAGCGTGGCGAGGTTGCCCACATGTGTGCCCACACCCATAATTCAATGTGCCCTGCGCATGTGCGCCCCCCACCCCGCTTTTAGCACGTGATGGCACAGTGGGCCCAGTAGGCCCGTTTTTCACCCTCCCCAGGCTCCAGAGGCTTTCTAGGAGCCTGGGGGAGGGTGAAAATGGCCTTCCCCACACCCCGGTGGCCCTTCGGAGGCCGGAAACAGCCCATTTCCCAACTTCCGGTGGGACTGAAAGGCCCAAAAATCAGCTGGCCGGCGCACACATGCGCGCTGGAGCTGAGCTACAGCAACGCTTGCGTGCCCACTGATACGGCTCCGTGTGCCACCTGTGGCACCCGTGCCGTAGGTTCGCCATCACGGACCTAGACATTTGAAGGTCTCTACTGTTGATACTGCGTTGTCTAGTATTGTGAGAGATGGAAGTATGGGAGGGTTTCTCCTAAAGTCCACCACCATTTCTACGGTTTTGAGTGCGTTCAGTTCCAGATTGTTCCGGTTGCACCACGAGGCTAGTCATTCAACCTCCCGTCTGTATGCGGATTCATCGTTGTCTCGAATGAGACCGATCACTGTTGTGTCATCTGCGAACTTCAGTAGTTTAACAGATGGATCGTTAGAGATGCAGTCATTGGTATAGAGAGAGAAGAGAAGAGAGCACACAGACTTGGGGGGAGCCCCTGTGCTAATTGTTCAGGTATCTGATGTGATTCTGCTTAAATTCACCTGCTGCTTCTTGTCTGTTAGGAATTTCATTTGACCGAAACTGGGAAAAAGCTCAACCTTCTTACCTGTTCTTCTTTCTCTCCCTCTCTCTCTCTCTCTCTCCAGAAGGCTGTAACTCAGGCCAATCTTTTTCCTCTTGAGTTTTTACAACAACCACCTCTGCGGCCCATAGTTTTCCAAAGGCAGAATTGGAGGGACACATCATTTAGGTGGCCAGGAGAATCCAGCCGAGAACGGACAGCGGGCAGTTGTCCGGACAGCTGAGAACTGATCAAAGATAGCTGGACGGCCCGCTAAGCTAAGCGGCCCGCCGGTTCAAAGGGATCAGCATTCACTCCAGTATTTAAGAATGCCGGAGGGTCAGCGGAGAGAAAATATATCTACGGCAAACACAACCATTGGCTATTTCAGGATGAAACTTTGAAGAATGTCGGGGCCAAACCAAGTGGAATAACAGAGTCGAAAGGGACCTTGGAGGTCTTCTAGCCCAATCTCCTGCTAAAGCAGGAGCCCTTAAATCTTTTGGGACAAATGGCTCTTCTTAGAAACTTCTAGTGATGGAGCACTCACAACTTCTGGTGGCAAGTCGTTCCACCGGTGAATTGTTCTCAACGTCAGGAAATTTCTCCTTCGTTCTAGGTTGCTTCTCTCCTTGCTTGGCTTTGATCCATTGCTTCTTGTCTTGTCTTCTGGTGCTTTAGAGAATAGATTGACCCCCTCTTCTTTATGGCAGTCTTCCAATATTGGAAGACTGCTATCATGTCAGAGTCAGAATAGAGCTGGAAGGGACCTTGGAGGTCTTCTAGTCCAACCCCTTTTTTAAGCAGGACACCCTCTACCATTCCAGACAAATGGCTATCCAGTCTCTTCTTAGAAACCTCCAGTGATGAAGCGCCCACAACTTCTGAAGGCAAGTCCTTCCACTGTTTAATTTTTCATCCTGTCAAGAAAATTCTCAATTCCAAGTTGCTTCTCTCCTTGATCAGTTTCCATCCATGATTCCTTGTCTGGCCTTCAGGTGCTTTGGAAAATAGCTTGCCCCCCCCTTCCTCCTCTCTGTGGCAGCCCCTCAAATATTGGAAGACGGCTATCCTGTCTCCCCTGGTCCTTCTCTTCCCTAGACTAGCCAGGCCCAGTTCCTGCAACCGTTCATTGTATGTTTTAGCCTCCAGTCCCCTAATCATCCTGGTTGCTCTTCTCCGCACTTTTTCTAAAGTCTCAACATCTTTTTTATAGTATGGTGACCAAATCTGGATGCAATGTTCTAGGTGTGGTCTTACTAGGACTTTATAGAGTGGTATTAGTATCTCACTTGATCTTGATTGTATCCGCTGGATCACCGGAAGCGTCGCAGCAAGACAGTCGGGGAATTAGCGGGCTCCGATGAGCTCCGTGAAAACCCGGACTGACAAACCGCTGTCGAGCGGTCTTTGGACCAGAACCATCCTGTAGGGATGGGGAAGAAGGAGAGGCACCTCGGAAGGCCAAGAGGAATAGGCAAGTTCCTCGAAGGTCAGAGGATTTTGTCTCTAAATTGGCAGCGGGGGCGGCAGCCATTGCGGCTGTCACGAAGCTGGGGCAACCGGGCCAAGCAACAAGCAGGAGCAGTGAAAGGAACAGAGTTTTGAAGCTGGGTGAGTGACAGCCAACCCAGATGAAACAACAGCACTAAAAAGCTTTTAAATTTGGAAAAACCCCAGCGAGAAATTGGTGGCTAAAAAAGAGGGTGGGGGAAAAGAGGAGGTCAGAAGTAGAATATAAAGGGATAAAAACCCGAAAAGAAAATCGACTTGGAAGGAAATTATTTGGAGAATATCAAAGATTAGAAGAAATAACCCTAAATATGGAAAAAGGATTTGAAAACATAAGCAGATCCTTTTTTCCTCTTTTTTGAAGGTTAAGATAAACAAAAGAGAACTGAAATAAGCCTCTGTAACAGAAGTGTTTTTTATAAATTGAACAAATATAAAGAAAAAGAGAGAGAGAGAAGAAAGTATTGCTTAATTGGGACTGGACTAGATTGTGTGGATATTTTTAAAGTGAAAGAGAATAAAAGATCTTGATTGTATCCCTCTGTTAATGCAGTTTAGGATTGCATTGGCTTTTTTGGCTGCCACCAGACACTGTTAACTCCTATTTAACTGGTTGTCTACTAAGACTCCAAGATCCTTCTCCCAGTTACTGCTAGTAAGTGTTCTCCAGGATCACCTTCTACAGGTTCTTCTACACCTGTCTTTCTTCCGGTGTGTAGGCCGCAGGATGCCACACATCCCACTTCTTAATCCTAACAGCTTTCTGTTTTTGTCGTGTCTCCCCACCCCCCCTCATCTTCGCTTGCAGAAAAACGCCTGCGTCCTACCAGAAGATCTGAAGAATTTCTACCTCATGACAGACGGTTTCCGAATGACGTGGAACGTCAAGTTTGATGGTAAGGGTCTCCGGCCCCCTTCTTGATCCCAGGTCATTGATCTATTTCGGCCTTATCTAGACGGGTTCTCTATCGCTTCAGATTTTGAAGAAGAGACAGGCAGCGGGCTGGACTAGAAGACCTCCAAGGTCCCCATCCACCCTTTTGATTCTAGCATTCTAATTCAGGGAAGTGTATTTCTGCTCCCAGGTTGGAAAAAACTCCAGGTAGTCCTCAACTTACAGCCATAATGGAGCCCACCCACTAAGGTCGTATCAGTCGTAAAGCGAGTCATATTGTGCCAGACCTGATTACAGGTAGTCCTCGACTTACATCCATTCCGTTGAGTGACCGTTTGAAATTACAACAACACTGAAAAAAGGGACTTAGGGACGTTTTTCACACTTACGACCATTGTGTGGTCATGTAATCAAAATTTGGACGCTTGCCAAATGGTTCACATTTATGACGGTTGCAGGGCCCCATGATCCCCTTGTTATGACCTTCTGACAAGCCAAGTCCATCAGGAGGCCGGATTTACTTAACAACCGTGTTACTAACTTGACAAACCTGCAGGGATTCACTTAACGACTGTGTCAAGAAAGGTCATAAAACGGGGCAGAGCTCACTTAACAACGGTGCTGCTTAGCCATGGAGTTTTTGGGCACAATGGTGGTTGTAAGTCGAGGAAGACCTGTCTGTGAGCTTTTTGTTGCTGCGGTCCTTAAGCAAATCACCAATGGTCATTAATTTGAGTCCACAGTTGCTTAGCAACTCTCTAAAGACTATGGTGATGCACTTAATGACTGCTGCAAAACAAGGTTGGACACATGGTTGACTGTTAAGCGAACCCGTTGTTCGCTATGAGGTTTTTTGGTAGAAAACCTGAAGTAAATGCCATTTTTTTGACAAAACTTTCATAAATTGTGTTCATGGGACACCACAAACAACCACAAATGCAGGCAGGGTGCCGAGCACCCCAAATAATGTTCATGTGATGGTTCACCCCTTATAACTTCAGAACTGGGTCATAAGTACAAGTAGTCCTCGACTTACAACCACAATTGAGCCCAAAATTTACATTGCTAAATGAGACATTTGCGATGTGAATTTTGCTCCGTTTTACGACTTTCCTTGCCACATTTGTTAACCGAATCCCTGCAGTTGTTAACTTAAGTCACACGGTCGTTAAGCGAATCCGGCTGCCCCATGGATTTGGCTTGTCAGAAGGTCACAAAAGGGGATCACGTGACACACACACACCCCTCCAGGACACTGCAACCGTCATAAATGTGAGTCAGTTGTCAAGCGTCTGGATATAAATCACGTGATCCTGGGGAGGCTGCAACCGTCATCCATGTGTAAAACTTTTTTCAGTGTCGTAACTTCGAATGCTGCAAATGCTGCAACAATGGTGGCCACGCATCTCTGCTGTCCTCACCACTCTCTTTAGGGACTTTCTATCTGAGACGCCGCGGCCAACAAACCAAACTGGGATGCGGTTTGTTAAAATGCTGTCCGTCGTGCCTCTGTAAAAAAAATTGGCCAGGACAGAAGGAGAAAGAGGTGCTCTCCTCATCCGATGCAGGAAATGCAGACCATGGAGTGGGCGTGTGGGGTCTCTAACAATGTTGGGATTTAAGGTTTGGGTGTTGCCTATTGCACAAACCAGGTTCTTTTTCTCTTTAAGATAACCCAGTTTCCCTGGGCTGCATGACGATTAACAGCATCTCCAAGCTGAACCGTCTCAGCGTTTCACCCGCGTACTCTTTGCCCAGTGCGCCAACTCTGGCTGACTTGGAAGACTCCGACGAGGAGGAAGGTATACATACACACACACAAACACACAAGGGGAGAGGGAGAGACTTATAAGATCCTCTCCCTTTCCCCCACTTTCTTTGCTTCTCTGTCACAAACATCAAAAGCTGTTTAGGACAGAGGTTGTTGTAGTTGTTGTTGTTGTTATTATTATTATTATTATTATTATTATTATTATTATTATTATTATTA
>WNWU01000002.1:74567754-74580196 GCA_012654045.1 Ptyas mucosa
GATGATTGTGGGCTCCTTGGTGCTCTCTGAGCTTGGCTGTTTTCTTGCAGATGTTTCACTACCAATCTAGATTAACATCATCTGTGCTAGGCTAGATGCTCGATGTTCCCTAGTTTAGTAATCCAGCCCCTCCCTCCCCTGCTAGACTCACCTGAGATTCCACCAGAAGCATGGACTCCCAGCATAACACCAAACCCGAATCCAAGATTGATGCTCAAATACTCTCCAAAATTGTGCTTACCCAACACAACTTGGGCCACGGAGCCAAGGCCAAGAGTCTGTCGGAAGAAAAGAGAATGTCTCCCATGAACCCTCCAAAGCTGGCAATGGTAAGACTCTTGGACTCCAATGCCCATGCTGGCTGGGGAATTCTGGGAGTTGAAGTCCACGAGTCTTAAAGTAGCCAAGTTTGGAGATCCCTGAGATAGGGGACAATTTTTAGCCTGTACAGAAATTAATCCAGGAAGAAAGAAAAGCTAGAAAAACAGGATAACAGACATTATTTACAAAGAGGAAGGAACAATGTTGTCCATTCTCTGATATTCTCTGGAAAATGTCCTGGAGAGAGTTCAAAAGTGAGGGTTGGGACCAGAGGTGGGTTTCAGCAGGTTCGGACCAGTTCTGGAGAACCGGTAGCGGAAATTTTGAGTAGTTTGGAGAACCAGTAGGTAGTAAAAATTCTGACTGGCCCCACCCCCCTCTATTCTCTGCCTCCCGAGTCCCAGCTGATCGGGAGGAAATGGGGATTTTGCAGTAACCTTCCCCTGGATTGGGGAGGGAATGGGGATTTTACAGTATCCTTCCCCTGGATTGGGGAGGGAATGGAGATTTTACAGTATCCTTCCCCTGCCACGCCCACCAAGCCACGCCCACCAAGCCATGTCACGCCCACCAAGCCACGCCCACAGAACCGGTAGTAAAAAAAATTGAAACCCACCACTGGTTAGGACCAATGGTGGGATTCAAATAATTTAACAACTGGTTCTGTGCCCCAATGACCGGCTGGGTAGGCGTGGCCATGGTGGGCGTGGTCAGGGGGTGTGACAGGCAGCACTCAACCTCCTGCACCCCCCTGGGAGCAAAAATGGGCCATGGGGGGGATACACGCTGTCCCCTGCACCCCATTTTGGGCCTAGGAGGCCTCCCTGCACTTATCTGGGAGTGAAAATGGGACGCATGGGGACTCCTGGAAGGGGAGGGGCCAGCCAGCAATTTAACTACTGGTTGGCCTGAACCGGCTGAATCCCACCACTGCTTAGGACATGTTTTGCATGCCGAAAATCCTAAATTCCCTGATTCTTGCTTGGAACCTAGAAGGCTGTGGCCATTTGAAGAGAGAGAAATAAATTGACCAATAATCTAATTCAGTCTAAAATGACCACGATGGGGGAAAAAAGATCGGTCTAATTCTCTCAACCTACTTGCATTGGTTGAACTTCTCATCTCGCAAAGTCTGTTCATCAGGGACATTTTGCTTTTATTGTGGCATAATCAATCGTTCTCTCACCTGTTTGGCTGGGGATAGAGTCCTTCACTGGCATTTAGTTTGGAGGACTCCAAAAATATGGCATTTTTTCCGGGTTTGCCTTTTGCACGTCTGAGTCCAAGCAGGCAGGACTCCAAGGTGGTGGAAGATCTCCTGGTCAGAGGTTGCTGAGACAGACCTGGGTTTTGTTTTTTCGGGGTTGTTGGGTTTTTTTTCCTGACTATTTTTGTTGACAATTTCTTAAAAAAAAATAAAAAACAGAAGAGGAAATATAGAAAATAAAGGAAAAATAGTAAAAGAAAATAAATAGAAAAGGGAGAGAGAGGGAGGGAAGGGGGAAGATAGGTAGATGATAGATAGATAGATAGATGATAGATAGATAGATAGATAGATAGATAGATAGATAGATAGATAGATGGAAGGAGAGAGGGAAGGAGAGAGGGAGGAAGAAAGGGAGGGAGGGAGGAAAGAGAAGGGAGGAAGGAGGGAGGGGAGAAAGGAAAGAATAAAAGAGAGAGAGAAGGAAGGAAGGAAAGAGAGAGAGAAAGAGAAAGAAAGGAAAGAAAGAAAGAAAGAAAGAAGAAAGAAAGACAGACAGACAGACAGACAGACAGAAAGAAAGAAGGAAGGAAGGAAGGAAAGAAAGAAAGAAAGAAATGATAATAAATAACTACCAATCTTCTTTAGAGTTTTGGTTTTGGACTCATTTCTAGAGTATTTTTCCTACTCTCTCTAAAGTTACATCACAACTTCCTTCTTTCCCTTAAGCTATACTTTCTAATCTTCAAACCCACTAATCAAAATTTCATTTTTTCCCTTTTTTTTCCCACCAAAAATTCTATAATCCAGGAAAAGGCATACTTGCAACATTTTCATCCCTCCCACCTACCCACCTACCTACCCACCCATCCACCCACACCATCTTCTAACTTGAGTTTTTTTCTCAACTAACATGAAGATGAGTGGACTTGCGTTGCTGGCTGGGGAATTCCGGGAGTTGACATCCGCCCATTTACCCATTGGGTGAGTTTGAGAAACATTGTCCTAACACCTTCTTCTCCTTCTCCTTCTCCCCCACACACCCCAGGTCTTCTCTCACCATCAGGAGGAAGGTCCCCAGAGCTTCTGCCAGACCCTGACGGACCGTTTCATTCCGGATCGTCACCACGTTGACTAATTTTTCCAACATCTCGCTCACCGGCCTCCAGATAGGACTTCTGTTGGAAAGGAAGACGTCATTCTAAGGGGGCTGGAGTTTGCAGTGGCTTCAACCTGTTCTTTCATCTCCTCCAGATAGTGCCTACCATCTAGTTAAAGTCTAACCGGTCAATTAAGCATCCGCTGTACTTACATAGCCCATTCCATCACCCCGCCTCACTCTTGTCACCATCTCCTGGGCCACCACGACGCCAAGCAACCCCCAACCTTATAGCATTGTGACCTCAAATCCATTGTGAGAAAAAGCAGGTTGGCCTCCAGGAATCCTCGCTAGAATCCAAAACGAAACCTGAGATTTGCCAGGGGTAGCGAAGGGTGGAAAGTAAATTCGGGAACGTTCGTCCCCACTGCTTGTCTCAGAGCGACGAATGGAAATATCCGTCTGGCATCTATTCACAGGGCTAACTATAGACATGATAAGATCACAAGATCGTATCGAACTCTAATTGTAGCCCAGAGAATTTGTGATCTTGGTTCCAGGAAAATGATGTCAAAACTCATGTCAGAAGGGTAGGCAATAAATGACATAATTATATATATTTCATGAGGAAGTTGTACACGTGAAAATATAACAAAGGAGCATCAGAGAGGAGTAACTGGGAGAGTTACTCAATGCTGGGACATGACCTTCATCCTTTCATCTTGAAAGAGTGGAACACACTGTAATTTTAGGGTGAGTTAGACCGGTATAATAACATAACAGTTTGCAAAATTATCCCACTTGTGAGCCAGAAATCAGAACAGAACTCCATTCAAGTGGAACTGTAAACAAGGAACCATCAGCAGAAGATCTGAAGGCTAAACCCTATGACGAACAGTTGAGGGAACTAGGTATGTCTAGTCTAATGAAGAGAGAGACTAGGGATGACATGAGTCTTCCAATACTTGAGGGGATGTCACAAAGAGGAGGGGGTCAACCTATTCTCCAAAGCACCAGAAGGCAACGGGACAAGAAGCAATGGATGGAAGCAACCTAGAGCTGAGGAGAAACTTCCTAACAGTGAGAACAATTAACCAGTGGAACAGCTTGCATCCAGGAGTTGTGGATACTCCATCGCTGGAGGGTTTCAAAAATAGACTGGACAGCCATGTGTTGTCCATGGTATAAGGTCTTGAGCAGGCGGGTTGGACTAGAAGACCTCCAAGGTCCCTTCCAACTCTGTTACTCTGTTAATTCACGAGTGGAATGGCTTGCCTCCAGAAGTTATGGGTATTCCATCACCGGAGGTTTTTAAGGAGAGACTGGATAATCATAGACCAGGATGGTGTAGGGTTTCCTCCTTAAGTAGGGGGTTGGACTAGAAGACCTCCAAGCTCCCTTCCAGCCCTAGGATTCTACGTTCCACATTTTAAATATATATATATATTTAGATACATTCATACTTCATTTCAGCTTCCCGTATATTCTCCGCACCGATCAATATGGGGAGTTTCCGATATTTTTAAGAGGATGAGCTGGAAGAGGCCGACCCACAGATCTGGACCCCAGCGTTCACGAGAGGGATGTGGGTCCTAGTTAGGAGTGGGTATTCTTAAGAGAGGAAAAAAGAAATGAGTAAATTGACATTTGAAATAAGAGAACAGGAAGATATAGGATTTATTTTATCAATGGATAGATAATAAAACATGGAGATGAAATACGATATATGAAATGAAATTAAGATAAAATGTGTAAAAATTTGTTTTTTTCTTGGTGGAAAAGAAACATGTGTCATATATTGATATCTTGAAGAGTTTGTGTGCACGAAAAGATTTTAACCGACCGAAACACTGTCTGTAATTGTTTGAAAGGATGATGCTTTTATGTTGGTTTTTGTTTGAAAAATAAAAAAAAAAACTTTGTAAAAAAAAAGTGGGAAGGAATAACAAACAATAATCCTATTTTTCTGCAAAACTTTTCCAACAAATGCTGGTTCAGGTGTTTTACATCTTCACCTCACTGTGAAAAAAAAAAAGAGAGGAAAAAAGCACATTGCACAAAAATTGCCACCAGAAAAGCATTCCTGATGAACTCTGAGGCTGAACGAGGATAGTACCAAGAACCAGACGTCACGGCCATCGGTCAAAAGAACGCACGGAAAGTGCAGCCAGTTCTACCTGGACCCATTCCACGAACCACGTGGCTCAAAGGTCATAAATATGAATCTCATAGTTTGCCTCTATCTCACCCCCACCCTCCACCCCCGCCTCTCTCCATTTCTACCTTCACAATTACCCCAAATGATTGATAGTAGCTGGATTCGCCCTATGGACCTAAGCAGGTTATTGTATTAACTAGAATAGCAGAATAATTCATTAAGATTGCTGCAATGCCCTCTACATGGGGCTGCCCTTGGGGTGCACCCGAAGGCTCCAGCCGGTCCAGAATGCGGCCGCGCGGGTTGTTACGGGAGCTTCCCGTTACTCCCGTGTAACACCTCTCCTGTGTGAGCTGCACTGGCTGCCGGTGGCCCTCCGGATCCGTTTCAAGGTGCTGGTACTTACCTATAAAGCCCTCCATGGCATCCATGATCTACTTGCAGGATCACCTCCCACCGGCCTCGCACCGCCCAGTACACTCACATAGGACTGCCCTCCTCTGGGTGCCGTCGGCCAGACAATGTCGGCTGGCGGTCCCCAGGATGAGGGCGTTCTCTGTGGCCGCACCGACCCTCTGGAATGGGTTACCCACCGGGCTCTGGATGGCCCCCGACCTCCGCACTTTCCGCACCGACCTGAAGCCATGGCTCTTTCAGCAAATTCCCTGATCTGTCGCGAGGGTTTTAATTGTCTGGGGATTTTACATTGGCTTGTTTTGCCATTATTTTATGGTTATGCTGTTTTATCCTGTGAGCCGCCCCGAGTCCTACGGGAGAAGGGCGGCATATAAATTTGATAAAATAAATCAATAAAATAAATAAATAAAGGAGCGGGAAGGGATCTTGGAGGTCTTCTAGTCCAGCCCTCTGCTCAAGCAGGAAATTCTATACCATTTCAGACATTAAAGACCACACTTGGAATACTGCATCCAGTTTTGGTCGCCAAGGTGTAAAAAAGATGTAGAGATTCTGGAAAGAGTGCAGAGAAGAGCAACCAAAATGATTTATTTATTTATTGGTTTGATTTATATGCCACCCTTCTCCGGAGACTCAGGGTGGCTTACAAGGCATTAAGCAATAGCCTTCATACTTTTGTATATACCTGCTTAGTAGGGCTTTTTGGCCTCCCCTGAGCAGTGTTCTTTTTTATACAAAGTCAGCTTATTGCCCCCACAATCCAGGTCCTCATTTTACCTACCTCGGAAGGATGGAAGGCTGAGTCAACCTTGAGCCTGGTGAAATTTGAACTCGCAGTAATCGCAGGCAGCTGGCAGCTAAGTACTACTTTAACAGCACTTTAGTCTGCTGCTCCACCAAGGCTCTTAATTAGGGGACTTAATTAGGGGACTGGAGGCTAAAACATACGAAGAACAGTTGCTGGAATTGGGTATGTTTAATTTAATGAAAAGAAGGACTAAGGGAGAACATGATAGCAGTGTTCCAATATTTGAGAGGCTGCCCCAAAGAAGAGGGGGGTCAACTTATTCTCCAAAGAACCTAAAAGCAAGACAAGAAGCAATAGACGGAAACTCATCAAGGAGAGAAGCAGCCTAAAATTAAGGACGAAATTCCTAACAATGAAAACAGTTAACCAGTGGAACAACTTGCCTCCAGAAGTTATGGGTGCTCCATCACCGGAGGTTTTCAACAAGAGCCTGGACAGCCATTTGCGTGGGATAGTATAGGTGTTTCCTGCCTGAGCAGGGGTTTGGACTAGAAGACCTCCAAGGCCCCTTCCAACTCTGTTGCTCTGTTATTTAAATGGCTGCTCAGTCTCTTCTTAGACTGTGATGGAGCACCCACAACTTCTGGAGGCAGGCTGTTCCACTGACGGTCAAGCAATCGAGGTTGAGAACCATTGCATTAAGAGATTCCACTGAATGTTCTCAAGCCATCTGGAAGGTTCTGGATTTCAGAGGAAAGAACCAGAGCCCCTGTACAAAAATATTCATCCATCAGTGACTCTCTTCATCCCAGTAGTCTTCACACTCAGTCTCATACTCCGTCTCTCCTCATACAGCTTGTCCTCGTTTAGCGACCGTTCAAAATTACGACGGACCCCCCCTTACCACATATTTCGGTTTTACAACCGTTTGCCGCATTCTGTGGTCACCTGACCCTATATTTTGATGCGCGTTCCCAATGCTAGCGTTTATTTTCAGTTTTCTGCGAAATGGGCCTGTCACAAACCATTGCTTCGCTTACTGACCATGTTCACTTACCGACCACCACAAAAAAAAAGTTCAAAAAAACCCCCAAGCCCTCTAGGACCCTCACAACATACAACCGTCGTGTCCATTATGGTCATAAGTTGAAGAACAGCCCCCTCTTTTGCCTTTTCAGACAGGAACTCCGAGCTTACCTGCAAACATCGCCCGATAATAATCTCCTGTTTTAGCCCCGGCCTGCATTTTATCCTTGCTTCGGCAATCGGCATCGCAAAGGTCACTTCACTTGTCGTCCTTTTCATCACACTACAAGGGTCACACACAGCTCCGCTCCATCTGTGCCCATGAAACATTAACTTTTACAACCAGGCAGCAGAGATACAAAGGAGTTCGGGTTTCTCCCAGGTGGAATCGTGCATCATTCGCTGTTAAATTAAATCAGTGGATTTTTTCGACCTCGGCCCCTTTATGAGGGGTGGACTTCAACTCCCAGAATTCCCCAGCCAGCATATGCTGGCTGGGGAATTCTGGGAGTTGAAGTCCACCCCTCTTAAAGGGGCCAAGGTCGAAAAAACACTGAGCTATATTTTTGGCATCAGATCTAGAAATGGTCCCAATCCGCTGAACGTTATTCATTGATTAGATTAGTTATCCCGTCTTTAAAAGCAATCCTCGACATACAACAGTTCATTTAGCGACCGTTCAAAGTGACAACGGCACTGAATAAAGCGACTTAGGACCGTTTTCCACAGTTGCGACCTTTGCAACATCCCTTGGTCACGCGATAAAAATTCAGATGCTTGGTAACAGACTCCTATTTACGACGGTCGCTGTGCCCCGGAGTCGCGCGATCCCCTTTTATGACCTTCTGATGAGCGAAGTCAATGGGGAATTCAGATTCACTTAACAACTTCAGGGATGTCTTAACTGTGGCCAGAATTATCGTAAAGTGGGACAAAATTCACTTAACAAACGGCTCACTTAAGGACAGAAATGTTGGGCTCAGTTGTGGTTGTAAGTCGAGGACTAACCTGTATTACATACTTTATAGGTAATTTTTAAGGTGGCAGACATACCTAATACTCCTTTTCTCTACAACAACCACCCTGTGAGGTAGGTTGGACTAAGAGAGATGGACTGGTCAAAGTCACCTAGGTGGCTTCCATGCCAAAGGTAGGACTAGAATTCGCCAGCTCCTGGTGATTTTCCCAAAGTCACCCAGCAGACTTTCTTACATAAGGCAGTACTAGAAGTCACAAACTCCTGGAGATTGGCCCAAAAGTTATGAAACCCACTTTCATTCCTAAGGCCAAACTAGAACTCACTGTCTCCTAGTGTTTAGCGAAAGTCACCCAGTTGGCTTTCAGGCCTAAGGCAAGACTAGACTTCGCAGTATTGGCTCTTGGTCAGTGGTAGGTTCCTCCCGGTTCGGCCCGGTTCGGCCGAGCCGGTAACGGTGACGATATGACGTCACCGAACCGGTTTTCTTTGTCTGGGAACTGGGCCCTCTCGCCCACCCCCGCATTATTCCTATCTTTTATTTCTTCTTTTTTAACCCAGCTGATAGGTGCCGCACCTCAGCTGGGCAGACTCCTAACGTGCTTGCGCGGAGCTATCAGCGATTGCGCGCGAAGCGCGTACACGAAGAGAAACGGTAGTAAAGCCGGTTAGAACCCACCACTGCTCCTGGTGAGCGGCCTAAAATCACCCAGCAGACTTTCTTACATAAGGTGGGACTAGAACTCCCAATCTCTTCATGATCGGTCCCAAATCCCGCTTTAATTCCTAAGTCTGGATTAGAACTCGGTGACTTCTAGTGATTGGCGAAACTCACCCAATTGGTTTACATGCTAAAGTGGGACTGGAACTCCCCCGTCTCCTGGTTTCTAGCTACTAGGCCTAACAGTTAAAGAGCCTTGGATAGTACAGTGGTCTAAAGCCCTGTTATTAACACCAGCTGCCTGCAATTGTTGCAGGTTCGAATCTCACCAAGGCTCAAGGTTGACTCAGCCTTCCATCCTTTCTAAGGTAGGTAAATTGAGGACCCAGTTTGTGGGGGCAATAAGCTGACTTTGTAGAAATATATACAAAAGTATGAAGGCTATTGCTTAGCGCCTTGTAAGCCGCCCTGAGTCTCCGGAGAAGGACAGCATATAAATCAAATTTAAAAAAAAAGTTAGAGCCAAAGAGCACCTGGGGTTTTTTTTTCCTGATGCCTCACATTTCTCTCCAGTATTTCAGTTTTTACCCCTGACCCCTTACCCACCCTCTGTCCGCCCCCTTAATAAATGCTAGATATGCTCCCCCCCCCCTAAAAATACTCCAAAGAAGCTCTTATCCTTCAACACTATTTAACTGTGGAACATATCAGGGTATTTTTGGATATTAGGTAAAAGGTAAGAATTGCTGAGCTTCACTCAGCTCATGTGATTTTATTCACAAACGGATTTATGTTACTTGGAAGCCCCACCAGCTCTTCAAATAATTTCAGAGTTAAAGCTGCCGGACTAGAAGCAGAAAAATTAAAATCTAGTCCTGCCTTAAGGATAAAGACTTCTGGGAAAGCCCCTCCGCTCCTCCCCAGAAGAATGAAATATTTTGGGGAATATTTTTTTTTAAAAAGCAGAATGTTATATTTCCCTAAAGGAGAAATGGAGAAACGTGTTTTTAGAGGCAGAAAGCAGCCCCCACAATCTTTCTTAATAGCCCACAGCACTTAAGGAGATAAAGAGCTTATTGAAAGAGGAAGCCGGGTAGCTAGATGGCTCCATTCATAAGCAAAGCAAATACTGCCAGCAGAAGCCCATTCAAGACAGGCTATTCCGAAACTCCTTGCGGCAAAATTTCACAGCTAACCAAAGCAGAATGGTAGGATTAGAACAAGCAGCCCCTCACCCAAAATCCAGCATAGAATGAAAAGCCATTAGCCACAATGGGAATTGCCCAACACCCTTTCAGAACGCAAGCTCCCTTCACTGCACAACCCCCAGAACAATTCAGACTTCAAAGTCACAGAAACCGATAAAGAGCCATCTGCTCATCCAACCGTTTGCTCAGCTGTCCCAGAATCAACTGCGGTTTGTGGTTCTGCTTCATCAATAAATGGACCTTCATTTCAATCAGCCTCCAGCCACCATTTTATTTCCGGCGTCTTTCTCCCGGATTGGAAACGAATCAGATGGATTTTCCTTCCAACAGACAGCTGGGGCATTTGAAACAACCCCTCAGCCCCTACAAGACAAGAAAACAAGGAGAAATCATGTTTGAAAATACTGCCAAGAAAACCTCCGGGACAATTCTAGGAGTCAAGTTTGACTTTTTTAAAAAAAAATTCTAAGCTGACTGGAACAGCATACCTTGTTTGGACTTTCTGAACATGTCCCGGTCAGTTTCTCAGCATGATCGTTTTTTCTTTGCCTGCTTCCAGGATTTTTTTCTTTCTTTTTTTAAAAAAATCTACCTCTTCCTCTACTTCTTTGTTGTCGGTCTCTCAGCCCTTGAAGACGTCCTGACCATGCTAGGATTTTAGAAGAGCAGAAAAAGGCAGATGGGTGCTGCCATCTGCTGAAAAAGAGGCCACTTGGAAACCAAATTATATTTCAGAAAAACTGCTCGGAAGAGGAATGTTGGGAGTGCCTCCTAGAACAATTCTTACATCAGTTTAGGAGACAGAATATGAAGCGTGCCTTTAATTTCTCCCTAATTCCTTATCTGTGGGTGCTACTGAAAGACAAATGGAGGAAATGAAAGGTTAATGTTGATTAAATGCAGGCAAATCTATACATCCCAGGATAATGTCTATGGAGAATCTCAGTCATCCAAATCATGGTTATCCCAAAGGTGCTTTTTCAAGAGGCAACTGGACACTCTCGGTTTTTCTTTGAAGAAGTTTTGCTTCTCATCCAACAGAACTGAAGAAGCTTCTTGGATGAGAAGCGAAATGTCTTCAAAGGAAAACCAGAAAGTCCGGTTGCCTCTTGAAAAAAACCCCTTTGGGAGTCCCAGGATAATGTTGCAAGGTCCGATCTGGGTCCGTCTTCTCAGTTTTTGGACCTGTGCTGGAACCCATCTTAAGGGAACTTCTCTCTACCAGTATATGGGCTATTCTACACTACATTTTGATGTGGTGCCTTCCTATTGGTTGATTGGTGGGTTGATGGCCTGCGATTGGCTGTTGTTTCCTTGTGCTGCCGAGCCCTCGGCTCCTAAGTACCTGATAAGCTGGTGGTAAATCAGCCTCCAATTGACTGGAAGGGACCTTGGAGGTCTTCTAGTCCAGCCTGTTGGTCAAGTGCGGGAGAACCTACACCCATGATGACGAACGGATGGCACACGTGCCACAGGTGGCATGCGGAGCCATATCCGTGGGCATGCCAACGTTGCCCTAGGTCAGCTCCAGCGCATAGGAGTGTGCCGGCCAGCTGATTTTCAGGCCTTCCTAGCCCACCAGAAGTTGGAAAATGGGCCGAATGTTTCCGGCTTCCGGGGTGGGGGTAGGAATGGCTGCTTTTGCCCTCTCCAAGCTCCAAGAAAGCTTCTGGAGCCTGGGGAGGGCAAAAACAGGTCTACCAGGCCCACCTAGAACCTTTTTGCTGTCGCATGCCAAAACTGGGGGGAGCATGGGGGGGTTGCATGCACATGTGTGGGGGGTGCGGGGTACACGAGGCATTGAATTATGGGTGTGGGAACACACGTGAATGACCCCCCCCCCCCCGGGCTCCACCTGCTTTGGCATGCAACGGCATAAAGGTTAGCCATCACTGGCCTATACCATTCAAAATACCCAAAGACATTATTAATAGGGTACATCTCTCACAGACGCTGGGACCCTGAACGTAACACGATCTCATATTGTTTATCGTTTATTTCATGTCTAAAGTCTCTTCCAGTGATGAAACTATTTTTGTCCAATCCAGAAAATGTACAGCCAGTGAATAGCAGCTCCAATCTCTGGAGAAACAGCAGACACCTTGATGTGCCGCGTAACCCCGTAACAAAGAAGGAATTGTTAGGTGCAAAACTGATCGTAGGGAGATCTGATGCCATGAAGGTTGTTCAAAGCTGAAGAGGTCAAGAAACTGGAGATTTAAAAAGCTGCTGGTGTTTAAAGCAACTGGAGCAAACTCGGCTCTGAATCCAGAAGCTGCATTGAATCCCAAAAATCGCCCCCTTCAAAACAAACTTACTTTCTTTATTCATCTAAGTTAAAGGATTGTCCATCTCACAAAGGAAGAGATTCTGGATGGTCTGCAAGAAAACGGAAATGCAGGTAACCTGGCGATCATAATCTAGGCCAAAATTTAGGTTGCTAAGCGAGACGGTTCTTAAGTGAGTTTTGCCCCATTTTACAACCTACCTTGCCACCGTTATTAAGTGAATCGTTGTCTAATCCAGGGGGCTGGACTAGAAGACCTCCAAGATCCCTTCCAGCTCATTCTATTCTATTCTATTCTATTCTATTCTATTCTATTCTATTCTATTCTATTCTATTC
>WNWU01000003.1:6321-20040 GCA_012654045.1 Ptyas mucosa
CTTTTCCTCCCAAAAAAGAGGGTGAAAATCTGGGTGCATCTTATACTCCAAATGTAGCCCTGCCCAGCTTCTCAAACGGAGGTTTCAGAGGCTGAAAAAAGCATCAGAAAAGCCCCCAAACAGAGCTTCAGAGGCTTTTTTTCTTGAAGCTCTTTTCGGAGGCTTTCAGAGGTAGAAAAGAGAGTTTTTTCTGAAATGGAGTTTCAGAGGCAGGAAAAAAAAGCAAGGCACAGAACTGACAACCAAGGAACCTGTTGCTAAAATTCACCTCTAGGAACAGCTGATTGGGAGTATTCCCAGAGGCCGATCCACCTGCCAATCAGCTTTTTTCTTATTTTCCTCCCCAAAAACTAAGGTGTGTCTTATACTCCTGTGCATCTTATACTCTGAAAAATGCAGTAATGATTCAATTTACTCAAAAGTTTATATAAAGAGTAAAAGTAGGAACAAGAGTGTTCCTTCTGCCTTTAAAAAAAATTCTTTATGCATGGAGGCATACTCTTTGGGCTTTAAAAACCTTCTTTTCCAAGGAAAGGACATTTCTGAAAATCCATTTCCTTTGCTTGTCCGTCAAATTGATTTTCAAAGGAGATCAATGACTAGGACTTTTAAACTTGTGAAGTCCAAATATGTACAGTGAAGTCAAGTCAAGCTTTACTTATAGGGACTTTATGGACACCTATACTGTATGAGTTTCCATAGAAACTCCAGGGAAGTGGTTTCCTGTAAAGAAGGGTTTTTTTTTCTTGTACTCTACAAGCTTGGAGTTCAAACATGACCCAAATACTAAGTAGGCTCAACCTTGTTTAGCTTTGAAGCCTAGATGTGATCAGCTATTAAGTTTAAAAGCTATACTTCTGCAGGCCAAAAGTTAGCTCCAAATTACATGGGAGACCCATTTGTAAGTTTTTCCAAGGTTTGCTATTGTTGCATTACATTTTGAATTGATTTTAAACATAATTTGATCATCCATATATCTCTTATAGGTGCTCTCTGTATCCAAAGATAGAGAGGTTCACCAAAAATTCGAGAAACTTATTTCTGAAATCAACAAACCAGGTGCCAATTATATCCTCAGTCTAGCCAACCGGCTCTTTGGAGAAACGTCATTCGATTTTCTTGCAGTAAGTTACATGCATGATAAAGAATTGGCTGGAAATAACCATAAATGTTCTGTGTGTTCCAATGTTTGCTTATCTCATTGAAATTGCAGCTTGGCTCTATAAAGTATCTAATGCTCCTATAGCTATAACTTGGTCTATTGAGTTATCTGAAGGGGGAATTAAAAGGCCAACTGCTTTTACTGGGAATGTTACAGGAACACCCAGTAAGATTTAGCATCCTAAATATAGAACTCTCAAGAAAAGACAAAACAGAACCATGTGACCAATAATTGCCAGATATATTTTTGAATAAGCAAATGGTATTAACTATCTAATGGCACTGGCTGTTTGTAAAGTGTATTCAGCCTAATAATGTTTTCGGATGGTTAGTTCATAGAAAAATGAGGCAAAATCAATTCGTGTTTTTATTACTGCTTCTGTTACTGAGATGTCATTGTTTCTTAAGTCATTTATAGAATCCACTGAGAAATTCTACCATGCAGGCCTGGAGAAACTTAACTTCACACAAGCTTCAGAAGATTCGAGAAAACATATAAATGCCTGGGTAGAAGAAAAAACATCAGGTAAGAATTATAATAAGAGTTAATTAGGAGATGTATTAAGTAAGACATGCAATATTGTGTGTCCATGTGAGAGAGACAGACAAGGCAGGCAAAACCACAGTTAACTTTTACTTGCTATGTAGAAGCCCATCAAACGTATGATAAAATTCTAGCCAAGAATAGATTATTGGTTTTATTGATGGACATATCTGAGCAGTTTCCTGTTACTTAACTTGTCTGTTGTTTAATTTTTGTGTGTGGTAACCTTACTAAATAATGATATAAGATGGGCAACTATATAAATGTTACGGGAGGAAGGATGTATGTATGTCTGGATGCATGGATGGATGGTGGTGGGAGGTAGGTTGGACTGGCCTTGAGGAAGCAAAAGCTATATTCCATCCTCAGTCAGAGGAGCTCTCTAGATGACCTCCTTGAGCTCCTGAAGGAGGATCAAGATAGAAATCTAATAATTAAATAAAAATGGCTTTATTTTGGGTTGCCTACAAACATGTCCATGATTTACTAAGTACTAAATTTACTAAATTATTGCAGATATTCTCTGCCTCCCAAGTCCCAGCTGATCGGGAGGAAATGGGGATTTTGCAGTAACCTTTCCCTGGATTGGGGACAGAATGGAGATTGTATAGTATCCTTCCCTTGGAGTGGGGAGGGAATGGAGATTTTACAGTATCCTTCCCTGCCCCTAGATAGATAGATAGATAGATAGATAGATAGATAGATAGATAGATAGATTTATAGATAGATAGATAGATAGATAGATAGATAGATAGATAGATAGATAGATAGATAGATCTTTAGAAACAAATCTTACAAGTGGCTTCCTAAGAATTTTTTGTGCAATATTATGCATATAAAAGTATTTATCAATTTAAAAAGTTTTTTTTAAACTCTCAAAAAGGTAAAATTCAAGATCTGCTTGTCCCTGGAATAATTAATTCGCTTACAAAACTGGTTTTGGTGAATGCTATCTATTTTAAGGGAAACTGGGCAGATAAGTTCAACAAAGATTTCACAGAGGAAAAGCCATTCCAGATTAACAAGGTATTCATTTATTAACACAGTAAAAGAGACATTCTGAATATTTTAAATTGTGTTACTTTGTATATAACTGAAGCAAGTGTGGAATTAATTTGAAACATTCCTGTAGGAAAGGAATTGCTTACTGCTTATATTTTATTGATCTTAGAAATGGATGAATCACGAAGATCAGTCATCTTGAGTCCTTCAGACTTTGTGTGTAGACATTAAAACATTTCAGTCATTGAGACTTTGCACAGGAGCACCACTCCCACTAATTCTATGTGATTAAGCACAATAACTACTGGGTGATTACTGAATATATTTGCTGAGTATATGGATCTGTTATGTATTATCACCTAGAAGTATTTGGAGGAGAAGGAACAGGCACAATATCTTTCTGGGTTGCTATTCATGAAGAAAGCCAGTTTTAATATTGTAAACATCTGTTCATTTGAGAAAACAACTGGTTAAAACCACACCACAGCTCAAGTTGCCTGCCGGCCCACCACATGCAAGTCATGTTGCGGATGTGGTTGCCAACCCACCAGTTGAGCAAGGGCTGTATGCCCCCCAGTTCCCCTCTCCCTCCTCAGCCTGGCTGCCAAGCCGCTGCTATAAACAGTACGGACAAGTATTGTATAGACGAGGTAGTGCAACCCTGTGGTGCAGCCAAAAGAATCTGCAGCTGAACACTCTTAAAACTGTAGAGATGATAGTAGATTTTAGAAGCTCTCCTATTCTACCACCTCTTGCAATATTAGGCAACTCAGTATCAGCAGTAGAGACCTTCAAATTTCTAGGTTCTATTATCTCCAAGACTTGACATGGACACCTAACATTAAAATCATCGTTAAAAAGGCACAACAAACAAGGTTCCTCCTGTATCAACTCAAAAAGCTCAGCTTGCCCAAGGATCTGCTGATACAGTTCTACAGAGGAATTATAGTCATTTTATACCTCAGTAACTGTCTGGTTTGGCACAGCTACCAAACAGGACAGGTACAGATTTCAACGGATATATAGGACTGCAGAAATAAGAATTGCAACCAGCCTGGCTTCTATTGAGGATCTGTATACTGCAACAAACCAGAAAGAGGGCTGAAACAATATCTATCAACCCGTCATATCCTTGACATAATCTATTTCAACTTCTCCCATAAGGACACCGCTATAGAGCATTGCATGTCAAAACAACTAGCCATAAAGATAGCTTTTTTTCATGTTTCATGTTTTCTCATTTTTCCTACTATCTTCTCCTACCGTGTTTCCCCGAAAATAAGCCCTCCCCTAAAATATTTAAACCCATGTGCAGCCGGTCCCTGCCATTTCCTCTGGTTAGGGTTAGGGAGACAGAGCTGGAAATCTGGTAAGATGGCAAGAAGAGCCCTGTCCTGCTCCATGCGCCCCAAAATAATAAGACCTCCCCGAAAATAAGGCCAAGCGCTTATTTCAGGGTTCAAAAAAATATAAGACAGGGTCTTATTTTCAGGGAAACATGGTATGGGTTTCTTATGATTTATCAATTGTTTGTAACTTATGATTAATTATTGTAACTATGATTTATGACCTGTGACCTATTACTTGCTGTTTATATAAACTCTGTGAGGTTATACACTAGAGACAAATTCCTGTTACACTTGGCCAGTAAAGAATTCTATTCTAATTTGATTGAAAAGTTGAAGCAAAAGATGAAAGCTTTAAGCGGCGGGGGGGGGGGGGGGGGGGGGGACGGACCCAAGACTGAATAAGTGATAGAATTATTTGCATTTCCTATTTATTTGAAATATTTCTTCTAACATACATATTCCTCACTTGTAGAATGAAAAAAAAACTGTGCAGATGATGTTCAAGAAAGCGAAATACAACATGACCTACATATCGGACTATCGGACTTCAATTCTTGAGATTCCATATGTTGATAATGAGTTGAGCATGATCATTCTGCTCCCTCAAAAGATTGAAGATAACTCTACTGGATTGGAAAAGGTGAGTTTTTCTTTCATGAAATAGAATTTAAGCCCTTGTCCACCTGAAAACATCTCTGATACTGTATGCTATCCTTTTTAATACCAAAGCTTGGCTTTGTGCAACTATAGTTAGTTCGGTTGGGTTGGCTATTGAGTTCACTTCAGTGGTGAAATGTAAAATGTGTTACTATCGGTTTTGTGGGCATGGCTTGGTGGGGGATAATGTGACTGGGTGGGCGTAGCTAACTTTTTTTTTTTACTTTTAAAACCATTTTTTCCACAACCTCTTCAGCTGAAGAGATTGTAAAAAAATGCTTTTAAAAGCCTCTGACGATCCCAGCTGAACCACGCGATCATCAGAGGCTTTTTTTTCTTTTACTTTTAAAAGCATTTTTTCGGCCAAAGAGGTTGTAGAAAAAATGCTTTTAAAAATAATTTAAAAAGCTTCTGATGATTGCGTGGCTCAGCTGGGGGGGGGGGGGGGGGAGGGCAGAGATTTTTACTACCGGTTCTCCAAACCACCCACCACCATCGCTACCGGATTGGGCGATCCGGTCCGAACCGGGAGCATTTCACCCCTGGACTTGCATTTTCCCCTATTTTGAAAAGATGCAAAAAAATCTCAAATGCACAAGCTAATGCAGTTATGTCTCAAAACATTGGATATATTAATGTGATTCCACTGATGAGGTCAAGGCAATTGATAAGATTGCCAATAGTATGCAGTACTTCTTCTGACAGTACAAGGAAATCATTAAGAACTAGTTGCTTGAGATAGATTATGCTAGTATTGTATCCTCTTCTCTAGCTGCCCCAAACAAAGAAGGACTATATTGTCTGAAATAAACCAAGTCCTGATTTATTCATCCATCTGCAAAGGATGAGACGGATAGGATCTGGAAATGAATTTTCTCAGAAATATTATCTCAGCTACATCATATCCTTTCCATAGGAACCAGGCTAGTGTCCATTCTTGTCTTTTTGATATAAGCCCAAAAGCATGTTCTGCACATTCACAAGGTAATTTTATCCCTGATAATTGTATAGGGAGTCCTTGACTTAATGCCCATTCATTTAATGCCCATTGAAAATTAGTGCTGAAAAAAGCCTGGTCCTTACGACTGTCACACCATTCTCCCATGTAAATGTAAACAACTCACATTTACAACTGATTGCAGTGTCCTGCAGTCACATGATCATGATTTGTGACCTTTTATGCCAACTTGCCAGCAAAAAACACCATTCCTTTCACACTTGGGATAGCCACAGATTCTTAACTCTGATGATTCTCTTAACATCCATCATAAAAATTGTAAAATTGGGTCCAGCTTGACTTACGACCACAATGACGTACAACCGACTTTCTGATCCCAGTTGTTGTGGTCATAAGTTGAAGACTACCCACAGTTAATATTTTAACAGCAACTTTTTTATATTCTTATTCTTGTATTATTTTACATTCTTTGGTTACACCTTTGTTCTTAGCTGCATTATACTTAAAATTGGAGAAGCGTAGCTATGCTGTAACTTAGAGGTTTTAGAGTTAAGAAAATCAATACAAAACATTCAACTATTAAAATTGTCCAAGATCCTAGGCCAGTGATGGCTAACCTTTTTCTCTTCGTGTGCCGGCACCCATAATGAAATGTGCGGGGGGGGCCCCCGCACATGCACCCCCGACGCATTAAAAATTTTAGCAACCAGTTCTCTGCCCTGTTGCTGGGTGGGTTTGGCCATGGTGGGCGTGGCCTACTCGGTCTCCTGCACCACTACTCGGTGGGGGGACGTTTTCACCCTCCCCAGACTCCAGAGGCTTTCCTTGAGCCTCCTGGAGGGCAAAAATGGCCTACCCCAGGCTCCGGAGCCCCTCCAGAGGTCGGAAATAGGCCCATTTCCAGACTTCCGGTACTTCCAGTAGGCCTGTTTTTCACCCTCCCCAGGCTCCAGAAGCTTTCCTCGAGCCTTTGGGAGGGCGAAAACAGCCTCCTTCGGGCTCCAGAGGCTGGAACTGGGCCTGCTTCTGAAACCTCCGGGAGGCCTGTTTTTTGCCCTCCCAGAGCCTCTGCGCAGGCCCCGCACTTACCTGGCATCCAAAATGGGCCGCGTGGAGACTCCTGGGAGGGGCAGGGTTGGGTGAAAAGGACCAGCCAGTCCTTGCAACTACTGGTTCAGTGAACCAGATATAAAATTAAAATCTCCCGAACCGGTCCAAACTGGCGATCCCCTCCCCCCGTTTTGGGCCTAGTAGGCCTCCCTGAAGACTCCTGGGCCCAAAAATGGGCTGTCTTTATGAGCGTATAAGAAAAGTTGAAATTTCTCCTATTTCACTTGAAAGGTAATATACAAAATAGTGTTACAGGTGTTATGCAATATGTTAACTAAATGTGTTATCCATAGTTAATTTATCTTTTGATTTCCACTGGCAAATGAATCATTATATTTCATGTAGGATGACAATAATTTCAATTTTAACAATCAAAGTAATTGGCATTTATATGTCCAAACACGGAGGATTTACAGACATTTGCTTCTTTTTCTTGACAACCTTCAAAATACCTTTTACTGCACTCTTAACACTCTTAATGCTCTATATTTGGTAAAAGTCAGTAGAAGCTTCCTGTCACTATTAAGAAAACAGATACCGGTATGGTTCTAAGTAAGGTCTACCCAATTTTGGTCACTTTCCTCTAAAGTTCTAGAAGGAAGTAGAAGAATTTGCAACTGCTTGTAAGTTTTCAGGATTTTTCTATCACTGCATCATATTTCTTCTACTAGAGTGAAATTATCAGGATACGACATAGTGTCATACAACCAGGAATTTCTTTTTCCTTTAATGCTTTTCATCTTATTTTAGCTGGAGAGAGAAATTACATATGAGAAACTCATGGACTGGATCAATCCAGAGATGATGGACCTAAGAGAAATTGAACTCTCTCTTCCCAAATTTAAATTGGAAGAAAAATATGACCTGAAGCCTGTTCTGACAAGCATGGGAATGACAGATGCATTTGATGAGGGCAAGGCAGACTTCTCTGGAATGTCAACTAACAATGATTTACTCCTATCTGAGGTTGTTCACAAATCATTCATAGAAGTCAACGAAGAAGGCACTGAGGCCGCTGCTGCCACTGCTGCAGTCATGATGTTGCGGTGTGCAATGTTTGTGCCAGAATTCAAAGTTGACCATCCCTTCCTCTTTTTTATTATCCAGCGATCTACAAAGAGTATCCTGTTCTTTGGTAGGTGTTGTTCTCCGTAATGGGTGCATTCTGCCTATGTTGATTAAATGCCTTAATTCTTCCTCAGATTTTTATAAGCCATTTTTCTTTCATCGCCACACATTTGATTTTCTCTGTATTTGGGGTATACTTCTAGTCATATTTAATTTTAATTCTTTCTTTCCAGGATAGAATTATCTTTAATGAATTCAAGGAAATAATTTTAGTACAAGGTTCTGGTGCTCTGATTGCTAGATAAATCTTGCACAATTGCTTTGAGGTGTATGGAAATTTGGGACGCGGGGGAGAAATTACTAAGCATGAATCAAGATTTCACCACATCTGCTCTGTATAAATTTCCATCTGATGATACATGTTACTGTACAGTCAATTCAGCTTGCCTTAGGACATGGTTTGTCATTTTTGTGATGTCATGGCTAGCCATGGTTGCCTCTGCTGATCTTATAATGTGTAAACAACGCTAGAATGAATGCACATAACACATTTTGGTAGTTATAAATAAGAATGCAGTTGAGAAATATGAATCCTATGTTGGAACTCAAATGTATGGATCATCAAGCCATTTTATTGTATGCAATTCAGATATCTATAAATGATACTTACCTTATTCAGTCCTTATTTTGGTGCAGATTTTCATGTATTCAGAATTGAAATAAAAGCATTTGATTGTTGCTGTCAAATTTACTAACAGCTAGTGTGGTGAGAGAACACAGTATTACTGAGCTCATGTATCACTGAAATTGATTAAATTTACACACTTTGAACCATCATTTATTAACTTTATTGCAATACGATGAAATTACACAATACACTAAACCAAAACTAAACAAATCACTTAACATGCATGAAAATGACAAATATGTTGAAAGATTTATTTATTACTAGCTGTACCCGGCCACGCGTTGCCGTGGCTCAGTCTTGTGGGTATACAATATTTTTTGACCGAGTGCCAATAATATCCCTCTGTAGCTCAGGTCACGCCTACTTTGCCTCCGTCCCACCAGTCTTTTCACTCGGTCGATTGCATTCAGACCTAAGTTGCCTTTCTCTACGTTTCTTTTTGGACTTTAACGTTGCTTAATCAATTGCTTTCTTGGAAGTATAGTGTTTGTTGTTTTTACGTCCAACAGATGGCGCTGTTTTTGCAAAAAAGCATGTTTTTACTTGTCACAGGTGTGACATCTATATAATATAGGTATATAAAAACATGCGCGTATTCGAATGCAACGTGTCAAAATTTCAAAGCAATCGGTGAACTTTCGGAGATTTAAGATTTTGAACAAATGAACATTTGCATTTTTATTTATATAGATAGTGTATGTTAGTCTGGTTCTAAACAAAAGCAGGGATTTTCTCTTGCATAATTGTAAAGTGAAAGCCAATTAAAGATAATGATAGGTCCTCAGTATAAAATTGTAGATTGGAGAAAAGGGATAGAACGACATATCCTAGATTGGGGTTATCCTTCTTGCGTTAGGTTGGAACAAAATAGTCCAGACACTTTCAATTTTAGCAAAAAGCTGAAACAGACTGTATTATCTTCCCTTCTCTGTAGGGTAGTTTGTTAAATTTTAAGTAACTTGAGATGATAATAATTTTTTTTTTTGAACACTTGCTGAGGTCATGAGAACCTGAATGAAAATTCTAAAGCTTCAATTGATGTTGCAATACAATGGAACTCATTCACTGGCATAAACTGAAGCCTTCTGTCATTTGTCATCTACAATGAAATATTTTCATTATTCTACAGAAAATTAATTCAAAACAAATGTGAATAGCAGCAATCATGGTTGTGATATCCCTGGCCTCAATTTGATTGAGGGTCGCATCAGCATTAGGGTTGCCCTCAAAGGGCCAGTAGCCATGTTGTCACAACTAGGTGGGCGTGGCTGACTCGACGCCACTCGGCGCCACCTTGTCAAGACAGAACAAGTCGCACCAGCTAACTTGACAGGACAGTCTGGTGCCCCACAAGCTCCTCGCCTCCCCAAACTGCTGGCAGCCAAGTGTATGCACACCTACACACACCTACACACACACACACACGTGCATTTAAGGTTTGGGGACTTTTATCCACAGAGGAAGGAGAGGGCCTTCTCCCCAAGCCCAGGTATGATTGGCAGTTTGTTAGCTCAGAAGTGGATAAATGTCTCCAAGCTTGGAATGGTGTGTGGGTGCACACCGCATATGAAAGGAAACATTCTTCTCCCAATCCCAGACATAGTTGGCATTTCTCTGTCTGGTTTCCCCTCCCAGCAAAGCAGGAGGCAAAGAAATGTGGTATGTTTACCCTAACAACAACGAGTTGGATCAGATCTCACAGGTCATCAAGTCCAATCCCCCACCCAACCAGGAAACCCGACACCGTTTCTGACAGATGGCTGTCCAGTCTCCTCTTGAAAGCTACCAGTGGTGAAGCTCCCATAACTTCTGAAGGAAAGCTATTCCATTGGTTGATTGTGCTCACTAGAAATGAGAAATTTTCTGACAGAACTACCAACCCATGGAACAGAAGTTGCCGTCACAACTTGTGGGAGGTTCATCACTGGAAGTACTGAAAGAGAGAGTAGACTGGTGCCTGTCAGAAATGGTGTAAGGAACTCCTGCTAGGGCAGGGGGTTGGACTAGATCAGGGGTCTCCAACCTTGGGAACTTTAAGACTTGTGGACTTTAACTCCCAGAATTCCTCAGCCAGCATGCGTTGGCTGAGGAATTCTGGGAGTTGAAGTCCATAAGACTTAAAGTCGCCAAGGTTGGAGATCCCTGGACTAGATGACCTATAAGATTCCTTCCAACTCTGTTAATCTTTCCTAACTTCCTGACAAGACTACATATATCGGAGCCTTTAAAAGCAAATTCTCTTCTGTGGGTTTCTTGGCCCCATTTGGCTTCTACTGCTCCTGATATTTTTGGTTTTCCTTCTCTCCACCAACACCCCTTTTCCCCCTCCCCCCCCCCCTTCATCTTCTCTCCTCTCCTCTTTCCTTTCCTCCCCTCTCCTTCCTCTCCTTCCCTTTCAGCGAGCTTGTGCTGGGGCGGTGGACTAAGTGCGTGTATTGGAGGCACTGTGCGGATGTGGGCAAATTGATAGCAACCTCACCCTTCCTCCTACACTCGCTCTTCTCAGGCCTTCCAACTTTCGAAGCCTGCCTGGTTCAGAACGCTTCCCCTACCAGCCATTGAAAGTCAAGAGTCCCGGGGCTTTCCCGTCTCGTCAGCTCCAGAGACAGCCCGGCGCTCCCTTCGTCGCAAAGTCAAGACCGGGGATCTGCGCGGCTCTGGCTCTCTGCGCATCCAACCCACCTTCAGCATCGCCACTGGTTTTCTCTCGAGAGGTAAGGGCGGGTCCCGCGACCGTCGCTTTTTGCCATTTAAAGCTTGCGCTTGCTCTCCCGTCTTCGTTGCTCGGTATTGGTGCTATAATTTCAAAGGTGCCTCCGAAATTTACTTATTTTCTTTCTTTCTCTCTCTCTCTCTCTCTCTCCCTCCCTCCCTCCCTTCCTTCCTTCCCTCCTTCCTTCCTTCCTTCCTGTTTTCTAGGTTTCCTGTGGTCACTATGGATCAACTGGCTAATGCAAACTCGGAGTTTGCTCTGGATCTTTTCCAAAAGTTGAAGGAAGCCCATCCAACCGGCAACCTTTTCTTTTCTCCGCTCAGTTTATCGTCCGCCCTGGCCATGGTCGCCTTAGGGGCCCGCGGTAACACAGCCTCGGAACTCTTGAAGGTCAGCAGATATTTTTCTGACATGTTAGTATGGCTGCTAATATGAGGAATTGTGGCTCTTTTGTAAGGAGAGTTGTCTTTTAAGTGCTGTATATTGGAAAGACCGCCTCTAGTTTAGGGATGAATCATCGTCTCAAAATGTATTAAGTAAATCGCCAGCTTTAGTTAGGACTTCCAAAAAGTTAGTAAGAGACAGGATCAGTAAGGGTGCTTCTTTCATGATTTACTCCCGGGTTTTACTAGTGATCTGCTGAACAAACAATTTTCAAGAGAATAAGGGTGATAGATAGATTGTAAAGATAGATAAGTGATAGAGATGGCTAGGTTAATATAGCTGCTATGAGGAATTGTGGCTCTTTTGTAAGAAGAGTTGTATTTTAAGTGCTGTATATTTGAAAGACCCCTCTAGTATGGGGAAGTTATATTGGGATTTAAGAGAGAGTCGACACAGATTCTGTAACTGATATCCTAAGATAATTTTGAATAAGCCATCTTTTTTCTCACTTCTCCAAGACAGAATATATAGTAAACACATTCAGACTTTGGTAAATCCCCAATTTTTCCTCGTATATGTATAACCCATCGTATTAATCTTAGGTATTGTATGTGCCTCTTTTAAGATAAAACCTACATTTGCAGAGAGTAGTCCATGGTACTGTTTGTTTATGTATGCTTTCTACCTGCCAGGTCTGATATGTCTTCATTGTTCTTAGGCAAAATTATTTTTGCACTAACCCTAATTTCACTGTTATTATTGGTACTAAGTTAGGACTTATCTTTTCCATGCAGACACTTCATTTTGATGATGTTGAAGACCTTCATTCAGTATTTCACAAACTCAATGATAAAATTAACCGGAGCAATGCACCCTATATTCTGAAACTTGCTAATAGATTGTATGGAGAAAAAACTTTCAACTTTTTGTCTGTAAGTAGATTGCTAAATAAATAAACATCAATAATGTATGGGTCATCAGAATGGCTTTATAGATCAATTTCAAATTTTATTAGACTATGATATTCATCAGTACAGTTATCCTTTGCTCTAAGTGAATCTTTAATCTCTCTTAATTAGGACTGCTATGGTCAGCCTAGCCCAAAGATGATACAGTGAGATCCAATCACATCCAGTCATTCATTTTCTTACACCTAATGGACAGAATCTAGCCAAATGAAGATTATAACCACCTAACCTACTATATCCTGAGATATTCCAGGGTGTGGCTACTCCGAACTTCTTCCCCTCTCCCTGCTCCATTTTGGGACTGTGCAGCCTCTTAAACTGGGTGTTCCTCTGGGAAAACACTGTGTTTTGTTAAAATTTCCTACTCCCACTTCCTATTACTTCTCCAGGTGCACATTCCATCCCAGCTATGAAATATGCCGTTTTACAGGTTCATTCTTTTTGTCTCTTTTATCCACATACAGTCATGTTTCTTGGGAGATGTAGACATATTGCAGCTAATCTTATTAGATAGATCCAGGTTCTCCAATTAGATTTGAATTGTATTATACATACAAATTATATGTATAATATGCATTTCTTTTCAGAAGAATAAACTTTCCTCAAAGACCGTTCTGTTCAGCGCACATTTCAGTTGAAACAAATGATGGTTAAAGTATTGAAGAAGGCTAATGGTGTTGTTCAGCTTAAGCATGGTTATCATGACAGTGAATTGGAAAATTTCAAACCAGACTACGTCAGCCTTTTAGAAAGAGACATGTCTTCATAATGCTATTATGAGTGCTTGCTTAAATGCAGTTAGAAAATTCTAGAGCATGACTGATGAAGGCAAAGGCTGCCAGTAGGAACAGGGAGATTAATTGGATCTCTAATTGATTGGAGATGATAATTCTTAGTATTTATTACTTATTAAATGTACATGCTTCTCCTCCTACTATCCATAATAATTATATTTATGTTATAATTTATAACTATTATATGTCTCATTTTACTAGGATTTCTTGACTAGCACCCAGAATATGTATGGAGCTGAATTATCCACAGTGGATTTCTCAAATACTCCAGGAAACGCAAAAAAGGAAATTAACCAATGGGTTGAACAGCAGACTGAAGGTGA
>WNWU01000003.1:60040-80434 GCA_012654045.1 Ptyas mucosa
AGGTCAGCAGGTATTTTTCTGACATGTTAGTATGGCTGCTAATATGAGGAAATGTGGCTCTTTTGTAAGGAGAGTTGTATTTTAAGTGCTGTATATTGGAAAGACCGTCTCTAGTACCAGGAAGTTACATTTGGATTTAACTTGATGAAACATGTTAATGATTATTCCAGGGTTTTTACTAGTGTTCTGCTGAATAAACAATTTTTAAGAGAATAAGGAATAGATGAGTGTGTGTGTGTATGTATGTGTGTGTGTGTGTGGAGAGAGAGAGAGAGAACACTCCAATTTTCTATCACTAAAGTTGGCGTATTGATCAGACGTTCTTAACTGACAGGTTAGATAGACTTTGTGAGAAAGTTTGAAAACCCTAGTTTAGATTTTCCACATAGAGTTATCCAACCTGTATGGAATAAGGATGTAAGAACAAAATTGAAAATAAACGTTCTGATGCTCTCCATTGCATTCAAAGGAAACATGCTATGCTTATCAAAAAATCATTTGTTATGAAAATCAGACTAACATTTAACTTTTTCCTTATCCGTTCCAATTAGTTTTGTGCCATAGTCTACATAGATTCTGTAACTGATACCCTAAGGTAATTTTGAATAAAGCAACCTATTTTGTTATTTCCCCGACAGAATATACAGCAAATTGGGGATTTATCAGGCTTTGATAAATCCCCAATTTTTCCTTGTATATGTATAACCCATCGTATTAATCTTAGATATTGTATGCGCCTCTATTAAGATGAAACCTACATTTGCAAAGAATGGTCCATCGTACTGTTTGTTTATGTATGCTTTCTACCTGTGAGTCTGTAGATTTTTGAAATGTCTCCATTGTTTTTAGACAAAATTATTTTTGCACTAACCCTAATTTCACTGTTCTTATTGGTACTAAAGTAGGATTTATCTTTTCCATACAGACATTTCATTTTGATGGTGTTGAAGACCTTCATTCAGTATTTCACACGCTCAATGCTAAAATTAACCGGAGCAATGCACCCTACATTCTGAAAGTTGCTAATAGATTGTATGGAGAAAAAACTTTCAACTTTTTGTCTGTAAGTAGATTGCTAAATAAATAAACATCAATAATTAATGGACCATCAGAATGGCTTTATAGATCAATTTCAAATTTTATTAGATTATAATATTCATCAATACAGTTATCCTTTGCTTTAAATGAATCTTTAATCTCTCTTAATTAGGACTTCTATGGTCAGCCTGCCCAAAGATGATGCAGTGAGTGCCAATCACATCCAGTCATTAATTTCCTTACATCTAATGGACAGAATCTTGTCAAACAGAGCTTATAACCATCTAACCTACTATATCCTGAGAGATTGCAGGATGTGGCTACCCTGAACCTCTTCCCCTCTCTCTCCTTCATTTTGGGACTGCACAGCCACTTTATCTGAGTGTGTCTCTGGGAAAACACCACGTTTTGCTAAAATTTCCTCCCCCCCCCCACCCCACGATTGCTTCTCCATCTCTTTTCAGAAGAATAAACTTTCTTCAAAGACCATTCTATTCAGGTTACATTTCAGTCAAAAGACATGATGCTTAATCCTGTATCATGGTTAAAGTACTGAAGAAGAGCAGGGAGGCCTAGATTTAAGATCTCCCTCAGAATAGTCCACTTTTTCTCTTCGGGCTAATTGTGTTTTTCAGCCTAAACATGGTTATCATGAGAGTGAATTGGAAAATTTCAACCCAGAGTATGTCAGCCTTTTAGAAAGAGATGTCTTCATTATGCTATTATGAGTACTTGCTTAAATGCAGTTAGAAAATTCTAGAGCATGACTGATGAAGGCAAAGGCTGCCAAGTAGGAACAGGGAGATTAATTGGATCTCTAATTGATTGGAGATGATAATTCTTAGTATTTATTATTTATTAAATGTACATGCTTCTCCTCCTGCTATCCATAATAATTATATTTATTTTATAATTTATAAATATTATATGTTTTATTTTGCTAGGATTTCTTGACTGGCACCCAGAATTTGTATGGAGCTGAATTATCCACAGTGGATTTCTCAAATGCTCCAGACAAGGCAAAAAAGGAAATTAACCAATGGGTTGAACAGCAAACTGAAGGTGAGATTTAAAACAACAACAACTATAGTTTTATCTTTTCTTGGGTCTACATGATAGTCAAACCCTTACTTCCACATTGCCAGCCATAAATGGAAGTTCCACAATGTCCTTGACCTTAGACTATTTACTGAGAGAGACTTAGAAAGTGGACATTACATATCAATGGGTCTGCTTAATGCAACTCACATTCTTTTATTTTATTAATTAAATTTATATGCTGCTTATCTCACTTTTTAAGTGACTTCGGGGATCTTATAAAATGATAAAAAGAGAAAGACTATACAAAATAATTAATGTTTAGAAAGAATAAATAGACCAAAAACCAATAAGACAGGAGACAAGAGGATGGGGATCTTCTCCCTATCCCATCAGCCACCCCCCGTAGAACCCTCCTGTTGGGGCTCCAGAGCAGCCAGCAGAGTCCGATTTTAAGACTCTTCCAGAAGGCCAGGAGTGTTGGGGATGATGTTACCTCAGCAAATGAATATTAAAAACACTGAATGTTTTGACTAATATACTGTATTGATTAAAAAGAGGATTTTATTTTAAATTGGGGTTATTTTGGGTTTGGCTAGTATTCCAATATTAGCAGTGTTCCAGTATTTTGAGAGGTTGCCACAAAGAGGAGGGGGTCAACTTATTTGCCAATGGACCTGTAGGCAAGACAAGGAACAATGGATGGAAACTAATGAAGGAGAGAAGCAACCTGGAACTAAGGAGAAACTTCCTAACAGTGAGGACAATTAACCAGTAGAACAGCTTCCCTTCAGAAGTTGTAGCTGCTTCATCACTGGAGGTTTTTAAGAAGTGACTGGACAGTCATTTGTCTGAAACGGTATAGGGTCTCCTGATTGAGCAGGGGGTTGGACTAGAAGACCTCCAGGATTCCTTCCAGCTCTATTCTAATTGATTGATTGATTTCATTTCATTTGATTTGATTGATTCTGGAGATGTGGCACCTTAAGCAAATGACAGAAATGGCCAGCGCCATTTGCAGCAGCTTTTGCTAATTCAGGATTTTTTAAAAAGAAAAATATTTACAAGATAATTCAGAGGGGAAATGTACATTTAAGAAGTACATTTAGATTAATCTCATTATCTGATAATATTATTTAAGTCTCAGTTCTTTGCACAGCTAATTAACTGTAAAATTTCTCCATCAAGGTAAAATCCCAGAGTTGTTATCTGAAGGATCCATCAATGAAATGACTAAATTGGTTTTGGTGAATGCTGTCTATTTTAAAGGCAACTGGGCAAAGGCATTTAAAGAAGAAGATACTGAAGACAAGCCTTTTAGACTAAATAAGGTAAATAATTTTTTTTGTCTCACTTCTGTAACAAGTTGTTGTTTAGGCAGGTATAACAATAATCACTCGCATGAAGCATTATCAAGCTTGTATGATAGCGCTGAAAACATAATCCTAACTTAACTGTAGTCATGTTTTTGAAGCCTTATATCAGTTCCTTTGAGCCTAATCTCTGAAAACTTAGCTTTCCCATAAATTAAACCTAATTCCATTCTGATTTTTTTTTTACTGAATTTAGTGGGTCATTTGTCTATTTGCTGTAATACATGAAGGAAAACATAAAGCAGTATTTTTTTATACTATACGTAGTTTTTTCTCCTTGGTTTACTGTAATTTTTAAGTTTGTTTAGATGTTCTGTTTATCCTTACCTGGAAATGAATTTTATTTATCTTAATAGAGTTGTATGATTCCAAAGAACAGCTATATATTAATAAAGTTTTGCAAAGATCCATTTCCCAGAAACTAGTTCTATCAATTTCTGCATATACATTCAGAATCTTTATTTCTTTGTTGTTTGATAAGCTCCTCACTGTAATATTCCTAAAATAATCCAGACAGAAAAGAAGAATGTGAAGATGATGTTTATGAAAGAGAAGCTTCCCATTGGTTTTATCCCTGAATGTAAGTGTCGTGTGCTGGAACTGCCATACAAGGGAGAGGATCTTAGCATGATCATCCTTTTGCCTGACAGCATTGAGGATAATTCCACAGGCCTGGAACAGGTGATTCTGTTGTTTTTTGCTATTGCTATGAAATTATTGTCCTAAAAAAAATTATTCTAAATACAACATGAATAGTTGGTAGGATCACCCATACGCATAGACAAAGTTGTGGTTTATGTGATGCATTGAGTGGCTCCTCAGTGGGGTTCTGAAGAGAGGCTGCCTTATTCTGGGGATCTACAGAAAATCTTCAAAAGTTCTCTGCTACACTATGAATCCCTAATCATCTCGGGTGAAAATGTTGAAAATATATTACATCTGAATTAGATTTAAATAGTATCTTAAATAGTAAACAGTATGGTATCTATAAAATAAAAGCTTTTTATGTTAGGTTTGAACAGGACAACCATGGTTTTGCCTAAAAATACTTTTTTAAAAAAATCTACTGGTTTCGTTCTAACGTTTATGCTATAAACTCTGCATTAATTTTTTCCCATCTGAACATCTGTTAAAGCTCCAAATAGTTTAGCATGAGGCACCAACCCTCTTGCACTCAGTTTAATGCCATATTTTTACTGTTTCCCATAGAGAAAGACCATGTCTGGGATACAGAAATGTGCTCTCTGGCTCTGCAAATTTATTCATACTGAAGTCAGAGATATTCTGTTTTTCAGCAAGGAGTTTCTCTGTGCTGAAATGGAAATATTGTGGCACAATGATGCAAATGATGACTTCTCTTTCTCTGCCTTTTTAGCTGGAGAAGCAGCTTACTTTGGAAAAACTGCAAGAATGGACCCAGCCAAAGAATATGAATTCCAGCGTGGACGTCTTTGTACATCTACCTAAATTTCAGCTGGAAGTAAAATATGATCTTAAATCTTACTTTGCAGCATTGGGGCTAGTAGATCTGTTTGACAGTGGCAAGGCTGATTTGTCTGGAATGTCAGGAGCTCAGGATCTCCATGTGTCTAAAATTGTTCACAAGTCCTTTCTAGAAGTAAATGAAGAGGGCACTGAAGCAGCAGCAGCTACTGCTGCTATGATTATGTTCGCCTGTTTGCCCATTGGGGAAGAATTTATTGCTGACCATCCTTTCCTATTTTTTATCCGTCATAATCCAACAAACACTATACTTTTCCTTGGTAGATTTGCTTCTCCATAAAGAGTATCGTAAATCATAAAACCAACTTCCACTCTCCTATAAAATAAATGTTTCTCTGCTTGCTTGGGAGAATTGCCATGAACAAGTTGGGTTCCTCCAGATATATTCCCTCTTCGGTTTTCTTGAATTCCTGAGCCTGTTAACAGATTTTATGTGACACTTTGCTCTAAAGGGTAGCCATCTCTAATCTAGGATATTCAGGGGCGTTTGACTGCAGTTCCTTTAATTTCCAACTAGCTAGGAATTCTGGGAATTGTAATTTGAGCTGTTTGGAAGCCCTCAGGCAAGTGGCAGCTACTGTGCATTGTATCTGTAAAATGAATAACACATGAATTACTGAAATAAAGTTGGCCTTCATTCAATATAATGTAAGTGTCTTTGGTCCAGATTCTTTGGTCCTTGAAAATCATTGATAATAAAGAATCCAGAAAGTGACTTCTTTTTTGTTCTTAAAAATACAAAACAATTTGGCACTTGTCTTAGTAAGTACCTTATGAGGATTGTATTTATAAGCTTTACCATAACTTGGAATTCTGGGAATTGTAGTTTGAGGTGTTTAGAAGCCACCAGGCAAGGGGAAGCTACTGTGTATTGTATTTGTAAAACAAATAACACATGAATTACTGAAATAAAGTTGACCTTCATTCAATATAAGAGTCTTTGGTCCAGACTCCTTTGTCCTTGAAAATCATTGATAATACAGAATCTAGAAAGTGTCTTCTTTTTTGTTCTTAAAAATACAAAACAATTTGGCACTTGTCTTAGTAAGTACTTGATGAGGAATTCTGGTACAACTTTTCTTATCGTTCAGTAAATGCGGAATTGTTCACATCCGAATCACCAGTGACCTCAATCTACTAATTTTCTGATATTTTTTTGTCCACATTCTCTGTGCTTCAGTAGATCTGAACTATATATTGTTGTCCATCCTTGATTTTATTGAAGTTAGGTGTCAAATAAAGAAATTCTAATGAGATTTTGAAGGGGTTGTTACTTCTACAATTCAGTTTAATTCTTGTTGCCTGGATGATTTAGAGCAGAGGTGTCAAACTTAAGGATCATGGGCCTAATCCGGCCCTGGGGTGCTTAGATCTTTCTGGGGCCGGTCTGGAAATAGCCAAGGGTTGGCTCGCAGTGTCTGTGCTACAAAAAACTGGGTGCAGGGGCCTGCACATGGCCCCATTTTGGCTGGCAGAGTGCTTCAGGAGTCGTCCGTCCCATCTGCCATCCATCCCCCCCACCCCGGCCTATGGAGGACAACTATAATGCTGTCCCGGCCCTCAAAGAAATCCAGTTTGACACTCCTTATTTAGAGGCATTCTTGCTTTAAATATTTATGAAAGCCCTCCATGCTTTCTCCTAAGTTGCCATTTATAAGATAAGCTGCCAATGATTTTGCGTTTATGACTACTTTCCCTTCCCTTCCCAGCCCATTCCCCGCCTCTTACAACTATCTATAGATGGAGCTCCAGGCTAGCAAAACAAAATTTCAGGAACACAGTATAAGAATGCACACCAAACAACAGAGTGCTTACAATATTATAACTGATGTCTTTTAGTTATATTATTATTATTATTATTATTTCCAATTATAAAATGAAAACAATGATGGTGGTAAATTAACTTTATTTTCACAGTTTCAAAAATATTTTCTCAAGTTACATTTCAATTATAAGGGGTTTTTTTTTCAGCTTAAGGTGCAAATGCAGTATATCTTTACAGACTGGAATAAATCAAGCTCCAATCAAGGACACAAGTCAAAGTTATAACTTTCTAAGTCCTATGGATTGTATTAAATATATACTTATATTAGTCCCATTTTAAAAGCCTAATATTAGCTAAGCTGGGCAATTCTTATTTTTTATATTTTTGAAATAATGCCCTTCATATCCTTGATTAAATCAAATGATTTTAGTTGTTCTTTACCTATATAATATGTATTTTATCCAAGGTTATCACACAATCCTTACAATTTGCATAAAAATTGCAATAAAATATTCTTTGCAGTATAAAATGGTTTAGGAATGTGCAGCTATTTGGACTTCAAGTGGAAAAGGAGCAGTTCCTTAAATAGAACATATATTTTCTACAAGTAGTGTAGAAAAGGTGTAGTTTCTTTAAGGAACCTCTGACAACATTAATGCGTATATCTATATCTGTGCTGAGCAGCTTTTTGCCTCGAATTGGAACAGTAGAATATCCCCAAAATCGTTTCATTTGTACCAAAGATGATTGAATTAACATATATATTATTTAATAGAAAAGGTATCCCAGATTGAGGCTACCAGTTATGGTAAATATGGCTAGCCTGGAAAAATACTTTTTCTTAAAACTGAAATGAACTTTTTAGAAAAATGTTACAGGATTATTATGAATCGCATTTGACAATACAGGGTGTTCTATCAAATTTTGCTTCTGGTAAAAAAATCGATCCCTTTCAACTCTTCAGGCAGATATTCTTGTTCTACAGGATTCTTGTACATAGGATTGTATTTATAACCTTTACCATAACCTAAATTTTTCATGAGCTTGGTTGGTGCATTCCGCAAATGTAAAGGGACAGGCGGAAGTGGTCCTTGGTGGTCTCTTAGGCATGATTTCACATTACTGTAAGCACTGTACACTTCAATAGACTTTGGTGCTCTGGCGAAATAGAGTACACACTGCGCCAGTAAGACCTATGGAACAAAAAGAAAGGGACAATTAAAGAAGCAAGGGAAATGTACTGCAGGTTGCCCTCCACTTACAACAGTTTGTTTAGTGTCCTTTCAAAATTACAACAGCACTAAAAAAAATTACTTCTGAATGCTTTTCACACATTGCAGCATTTCCATGATTATGTGATCAAAATTCAGGTGCTTGGCAACTGACTCATATTTATGACAGTTGCAGGGTCTAGGGGGGTCATATGATCCCATTTTGCAACCTCCTCACAAGCAAAGTCAACGGGGAACCAGATTCACTTAACAACCGTGGCAAGAAAGGTTGTAAAATGGGGGCAAAATTCACTTAACAACTGTCTCACTTAACAACGTAAATTTTGGGCTCAATTGTGGTCGTAAGTCAAGGACTACTTACTAAACTCTTGACATTGGAGAGTATGATTACATTTTATTGAACAGATGGAATTGACAGAATGGCAGGAAGAAAGGGCCTATGTTTGCAAAACATAATTGTATGAGCAAAGTAAATGCTGAATGTGCAAAATTTAACATTCCAGGAATGGAACATTTCATCATTATTAGGAATATTCTGTTTCTTTTATGGACTAGTTATACTATTCTAGATTGTGAAAATCTGTACATGGTTCAGTCTTTGAATACTACAAATTGTTTCTGGTTCAGAATAATTAACTTTTGAAATTACTAAAGCATCGTCGGAATGATTGCCATGAATCAGAGGAATGACTGTTTCCAGAGTGTTCTGGAACATTCCATTCTTGGAATGTTAGCTTTTGTATCTCGTAAATTGAACTCAATGGCATATATTCCTAGGAAAAACATACAAGGTTACATTACTAGTTATATAATTTAGTAATTATATACAATAGAAGGAAGCACAATTACTATACGGATAGTCCTCGACTTATCACCATAACTGGGACCAGAATTTCCACTGTTAATCAAGATAGATGTGAAGTCAATCGTGCCCGATTTTGTGACATTTTTGCCATGGTTGTTAAGCAAATCACTAGTTGTTAAATGAATCACATTACGTTTCCCCTATTGACTTTGCTTGCTAGAAGTCAGCTGGGAAGACTGCAAATAGCAATCATATAACCTTGGAACATTGTAACCATCGTAAATACCAAGCACCCGAATTTTTGTTCATGTGACTGTGGAAATGCTGCAATGGACATAAATATGAGGACTGGTTATAAGTCCCTTTTTTCAGTGCCATTGTAACTTTGAACAGTCACTAAATGAATGGTTGCAAATTGAGGACTACCTGTAGAAGAAAGAGTAACATTTAGAAGTTCTGAAATTGGTTGTTTATCAATTATATTACCTCACACTCCGGCATGCCAATAAAGTGGCAACCTTGATAAGCAGCCACAGCTTGAGGTAAGGCCAAAGGATCTGCCAATCCTATAATGAAATTTTATATTCTAATCAATAATACGATACATCAAGTCAAGTCGACTCAAGTAAACCCCTACTTGGCACAGGGCCTTTCTATTTGAGGGACTTCTTCTTCTATGTGCTTCAAAAGACTTGGCTTCCTTCAGGCCTCATTGATTAAGCAAAGTCAATTAGTAGGACCCAATAGGCCTTCAGTTGCTCCGTCTTCCTTTAGAGATTCATATGGCATCTGCCTTAAACTGATCTTTAAAACCCTAGATTTTCTCCTAGGCTTGGAATTGGATGGTTGGGCTGGACACTGGGGGAAGGAGGTGTAGTAAGATGGTCTGTTTCTCCAGTTATCTAGAACTCCGGTTCTAGATCAAATATCTCAAAAACTTGTCACCTGCTCCTTCATTGTTGCCCTGGAGGCAGGTTTTCCCATTTGCCCTATATTGTAAGAAGGAGAATGGCTGTTACTTTCACTTTCAAAGTAAAAGCTGGTTGGCAGCACGTTATTATTTCATGGGTGGTTGTTTTTTTAAGTTGGCAGTCTAGAAGTTTGATGAATAAATCAACAGAATACTGTATATTTATCTGGTAAAACTGCCAATGGCAACATATTAAAACTTGCTTTCATAAATATTCTCCTTTGTGTCATTAATATCAAAGAAAGAAGATACAAACATTGGTTTCTCTTTAGGACAAATGACTCAGTTTCTTATTCCACTAGGGAAAGAGGTAGTATCTTGTTATATAATTAGCTCATAAGCCTTTGTAGCTCACTTTTAGCCCAAGGAATAAAGCACTTCTGGGGATAAACTAGAAGGAAGCTGGATGGGAAGCTATTAGTACATGAGGGGCACCAGAGTGACTGAGACAAAAATGACTTTCAACCAATGGTTAGTTGTTGCACACCAATCTCTGGTTTCAAATGGAGCATCCCAGTTTTACACTTTTCAATCCAAGTGAACAAGAGGACAACAAGTAGATAATTTCTGTTCATTTTGACCTCTTTACCTCAACCAGGGATCAATGGTGAAATGGACATTTTGTCAAAAGGCTACCAAAGTAATGAAACTACCGGAAGAATATTTCATGTATGTTAAATACTATATAAAGGCCATGTTTGATGAATAGTGAAATAGGGACTTAAGCCCAACTCTGCCTGTCTATATCTGGAAAAAATAGCACTGCAATATCAAGGGACTCAGGCCGCAAAGATTTCTGTCATTCAAGTTAAGCATTAGAATATCAGTTAGTCAACTGGTTTTGATATTGGATAAATCCATATTTGTCATCTAAAACCATGTGCTAGACAAATTCATCATAGTTTGGGAGCCATACCTCCATTCAGTAAGTTTGTACATTCATGAGCTGATGCACAGGCAAGCACATTTCCAGTTTCAATGAGCCAAGTACCCTTTTCATAATGATATTTGTTAAACAGATGGCTTCAAACGGTATAATGTTGCCTATTATACTCTGAACTTCTCCTGATATATTAGAACTGCAATTCTCAAAAACTGAGCTGATTGACTTCTGGCCAAACTCTGGTTCTAGATCAAATATCTCAAAAACTGCCACCTGCTCCTTCATCATTGCCCTGGAGGCAGGTTTTCCCACTTGCCCTTTATTGTAAGAAGGAGAATGACTGTTACTTTCACTTTTGAAGTAAAAGCTGGCTGGCAGCATGGGGGACCGAGGGCAGTGTTGGAGATAAAACTATTAGAGTGGCTATAAGGGTCTAGAGACTAGCTGGGCGAAACTGCCCATAGACACCCATGTTCTCTTGAGTTACTCACCTATATCCTCACTTGCAAACCTTACCAACCTTCTTGCCACATACAGTGGATCCTCACCCCCTTCAAGCATTCGGGCCAGCCAGTAAAGGGAAGCATTTTCGTCAGACCCACGCATAGATTTATGAAGTGCAGAGATGCAGTTATAATGCTCTTCGCCTGTTGAGAAACAGATCAAAAGCCACACAATGCTTAGATCATCCAATGCATCTGAGTAGCAGAGGTACTCCAATTGAAATGCCTATTTTTCCAAGGCGTATATTAATTTCAACATGCCTGTATTAGTAATAGCAATAGCACTTAGACTTATATACCGCTCACAGTGCTTTACAGACTTCTCTAAGCAGTTTACAGAGTCAGCATATTGTCCCCAACAATCTGGGTCCTTTTATCTTTAAAAAGAGATGAAAGTTGCATTTTTCAAAGTAACTGGGGGTAAAGACACAGCTGCATGTTTTTTCTTCCTAGCTTCAAGCTGCTTCTTGCGGGGCATTACATGAAACGTTTTACATTATATTGTATTGGTGACATAGAACATTACAATATTGCAAAATTATTTAACGCTCATTTATATTGTGCATTGTTTCTAAACTTAGTTCACCATCCAGTGGTAAGAGGGACATCTACATGAAGTTATGATTCCCTTGACAGAGAAAATATATACAAAATTCTACAGAAGTGCACAGCTAACTCAAGTATCTGATTTCCTTCCCAATACTGGCATAAGGGCTGTTATATTTGACACTCACCAGCTCGGTCATACAAAATGTGGGATCGCTGGAGTCCTTCCTTCACGTGATCTTCTGTAATGACCACTCGTTTAGCAGAAAACTCATGGTTGTTATTCTGATGCGAGGGGTTGGTTAATCTTGCCTGGACAGCCATCTGGAGGCCATTTAACCCAGTCCTTGCATCACCATCACAAAGATAGGCAAGAGTGTTTATTGCTCTTCTTTCAATACATAGACATAACCTGAAATAAAAACGTTAACTCATTACTTCTCATCAGGATGGAACATATGAGTTCATTACACATTGTTCACAAAGCCACCTTTCTTTACCTTGGACACTGAGAGCGAAATAGACCACAGTTTTATCCTCATGAAATTATTCCAAATATCACAGAGGCTTTACAAAGAATATGTCATCTGTCTCCTTGGTTTTGACATTATAATGTTAAAAATATATACCGTGGTGATGTTAAACATTCTTCTGAGTCCTTCTTTGTCATTTGATAACAAACAGAAGATAAAGTGATGGTAAACTTTAATGTACACAGGGTCACATTCAAACCAGGTTAGGGAATCATTGCAAACCCATAGTAAAAACTGAAATTTGAACCATATTTTGCCCTGAATTGAAACAGAACTAACATCATTAACTGCTTTATTTATTCTGTCAAATAGGAACAAAGACAAAAAGCTAAGTAAGTAAATATCAAGCTGTAGTTACAACAGAAAACCTTGATTTACCTTTCTTTCCCTGCGTGCAGACAAATAAATGCCCACTAAGGAGGTCAACCTGTTTGATCTCTTTTAGAAGGAGCTGAAACATCAGCATAAATGATGCCACCTAATAATCATGTTCTCTTGTTTTAAAATGAAACAAATCATTAAATCGTTCAAAACCAAAACTGACTATCAAGAAAATTTAAAAATCATCCTAAAATGAAGATTTTCAATGGCAGCAAATGAAGTTAATAAGTTTTGTAAAGATTACATGCTTGTACATGCTTGTACATGCTTGTAGCGGGATCTGAAGTTGAAGGACATTATCCTTTGTCACGATCAGAGCATTTACTGGTCACCATGAGGACTAATGGGCAATACTGACCTCTGCAGGGAAGAAGAACTGATTAAGAAGGGCTGTGCCAGCTGCCTTCTGGATCCTGTGTGTTTTGAGTGGGCACTTGGGATTTTTCCAACAATCTGCTGGGCAGCTCAAATGCCCAGTAGCTCTCTAGAATACAGAAACAATACTGACAAAGGCAACAGAGTCCTGCCAAACAGCCTCTCTCTGGATGCTGATCCAGGAATGCTCCTTGATTAACTAAGGAGTTATGGGAGGTGAAGCACAGAAGAGATACTTAGAGCAACACTGGTGAAAGACTAGCCGTGAATATGAACAAACACAAGTAGGAGTTCCTGTTCAGATTACATCTTGGTGGTAACGGAGGCAGTATCAATATCTTTCCATCCTTACTGTGTTTGTAGACTGCCATCCAGTGCCTTGTTTAAGACTTTCTGATCTCTTCTCGGTGATGCTGAGCCAGAAGGACTCCTTCCAGGCTGCTATGAATTTTTTGCTAGGCGGATTGCAGACAAAGCCACTGTTATTCAGAGCAGCACCAAATCTAATCCCATGACAGGGATAGCATTTTTAGTGCTGGCACTGCAAATGAACCCAGGATTGCCAGAAGATCTGCAATTCACATGTGGAAGAATGTCAATGGACCACAAGCAACTAGAGCTGTTGGTTGGGATGCAGTACCCACACCAGTTTGATGTAATGGTTCTGGTGCTGGAATACTAACCCAGAACCTTTGAGTTCTAGGCATGGAAGTCACTTTGTCTCAAACCAACCTCCCCTCCACAGCAGAGTTGTTGTGGGGAAAATAGGAGGAGGGAGGAATTAGGTATTGTATACCATCTTGAGTTGCACAAATTGAAGGCAGGATACACATCAAATAAATAAAAAATAAAATTAGCTATTTAAAACTGATATTGTTGTTCTTGCTTCTGTTCCCCTCCCCTACCCCCCTTTCTATTTTCATCCCCTCTAGAAATCCCCTTACCTGGTCACATAATACTTTACCAGAAAAAAATCTCAACTCTATACATGAATAAGTCTTTGAATGGACAAGCAGTCTATTTATTTATTTAATATATATAAAATTTATTGTCCACTCATCTTACCACAGGGTAACCCTATTCTTAAGTCTATTCTTAAATTCTATTTACAGGTAGTCCTCGCTTACCAACTACCCTGTTTGCTGACCATTTGAAGTTATGACGGCGCTGAAAAAGGAACTTGACAACTAATCCTTGCACTTATGACTGCTGGACTGTCGTGATGCTCCTCAATCAGCCAGCATTTATGACCATCACAGCATCATTGGAGAAACTGGCAGTAAAATTGCAACTCTCAGCCACTTGATGTCTCATTTAATGTTTAGCATCCATGGGTGATTTGCTTAATGACTGTGGTGGAAGTGAGGTCATAAAGCCAATCGTGATCATGTTTTCGTTTAAGAGCCGTGTTCCTTACTGATGGAATTTCTGGTCCCAATTGTATTTGTTAACCAAGGACTACCTGTATTCAGTTCTTTATAAAATGGCCGCTTCTGAGGTGGCTTATCACACAAGAAGTACAATAATAAAATAGCAGGAATATTCTAGGGCTGTGAAGAGCTTTGAATTCAAAGGCAAAAAGTGCTCTGGAGGAAGTAAGAAGCCCTCATATAGTTTGTAACTCCTTAAAACAGCTGCTACTTTTCTTGGAGTCACTTAGCAGCCACTACAACTTGCCATACATTAAGACAGAACAGCCTTCAATAAAGTTGTCGAGTCCTATATACTATGCTGTCACTTTATGCTGTATGATGACACAACATTTTGCTATCCAATTATCATTTGAATTAATTTTTTCCCCTTTTAGTACACATCCGTTTATTATTTCAGCTCAGTTTTTGCTTTATTCTTCATTTTTAGTATTTTTCCTTCTCTTCAATATGTATCAGTTTAACATATTTAGTTCATTTAGTTCTGTAGAAACAACTACTGGTAGTTATCTTTCTAGTGAATATAATATGAAAGGACAACCAAAAATTCAAATCTATATTTGACTCTATCACATCAGATGCAGATTTGGGGGAACAACTGCATATGTGAACATTCTGCGCTAATCTCTTTCTCTGCAGGATTGAAGCCTACAAGAGGAATAAGTCTACAGTTTTATCTGCAAACCCTGGTCTTATTTATCATATACACAGGGGTATCTTCCACCAAATGTATTGTGGGGAGCAAGTAGATAAAGATTAGAAAACCTGCTCCAGCAGGATTGTTCTTCTTCCAAAATAAAACAGGAACCATGTGCTCTATGGGAAGGATCCTTTGATGTATGTATGTATATGACAAGGAAAGCATATATACATCAGAGGTGGGTTTTAAATTTTTTTACTACCAGTTCTGTGTGTGTGGCTTGATGGGCATGGTATGGCTTGGTTGGTGTGACAGGGGAAGGATACTATAAAATCTCCATTCCCACTCCACTCCAGGGAAAGGATACTGTAAAATCTCCATTCCCTCCCCAATCCAGGGGAAGGTTACTGCAAAATCCCCATTTCCTCCTGATCAGCTGGGACTTGGGAGGGAGAGAATAGATGGGGGCAGGGCCAGTCAGAATTTTTACTACTGGTTCTCCGAACTACTCAAAATTTCCGCTACCGGTTCTCCAGAACTGGTCAGAACCTGCTGAAACCCACCTCTGATATACATGTATGTGTGTTAATTTTAAAATTGTTATTTGTAAGCCATCTAATTTAGAACATTTATATTTCATCTTCATATTCTCAAAGGTATTTGTGTTTATAAAGATATTTGTATTTCTATTCTCAAATACAAATAATTGTATTAAATATAAGCTGCATGTCATCTGCCAATGGACAATATTTGCCAGAAGATAACTATATTTTCTCATAAGAAGATCCAGCTCCCCGCAGATTTGAGTCATCCTGCAGAATAGCCAAAACACCTAGTATAACTTCACATATCTTTTCTTCTATGCCAGGTAAAGACAATAATTCATATCACTACTGAGATTTCTGTGTTAATATCAAATGCTAAATTATCAGTAACTAAGAGCTGGCCAATCCACTTTTCTCATCCCTGACAATATATAAAATAGCCTTAAATCATGGCTGGCCAAGGAATATTATATAATAGCTGCTTCTTATTTTACTTTCAATTCAGATATATTTATGGTCTTCACTGACCATCAAGCTTAGTGAAACAGCTCTCTTATGCAATATCTTTCCATGTGATTTAGGAAAAAATATAGCAGCTCCCATGGTATTAAACATGAAAGCACTTTGCCGAAATGAAATTTTTCGACTTGCTTCATATCGCTTCTGCAGATTATTAGGCTGCAGTCCATTTGCTATCTCATACATGCCACTAAGTTTGTAAATGAGCTGAACCTGACTAAAAAGTTATTTTTAAAGGCAAAGTGTGCTGAGCAAGTACAGATCAGGTCACAGTGCTCGTCTGAAATTAAAGCCAAATTTTTAAAAAGTTAAAAACAGAAATGAGTCAGTTAAAAGTTTGAACTTAAAAGTTCTTGCAAAATAATAAACAAGTAAATCCAAAAGAGATCTCCATTCTTTGGTCTGAACTCAAAATGCATATGCAACCGTAAAACAGTAACTACACTCATTGGCAAAATTATTTTTCGAGTTTTTGCACTGATGTTCCGGATTTTGCACTGAGTTGCCTTCTAGGAATCTGGAAAGATAATTTTATGGTTCTTGAACCTTACAGGAACATTAGTGGCTACAATTTTGGTTAATCAAGAAGAGACAGACAGCTGGGAGAGCTTGGAGGATTAGGAATTATGAGCAACTGTAGAAGGCAATATCAAAATCTTTTGGAAGTCACTAATGGAGATACTTTTAAATGGAGATATTAAGGAATACATCTGATAACTTATTCATAGAAAAGAAAAAGCTTAGCCCCTGAACTTTGATGCTTCTCTTTGATGGGCATGATGTAATGGAATTTGGAAATAACATTGAGGAAGCAGAAGCCGCCAGTGGCTTAATGGCCAGAGAAACAAATTTAAGAAGGACCCACCCTAATGGATCAAGCAGTTAAAAGAGGTAGGGGCAAACTTTGTACTCCCAAATTTGCAAGATTCTGTTAATGTACCTTACAATAAATTAGATTTAGCTCATCTAGTTGTATTTTCTTATCTGGTTTATGTTCTGTAGAAAAATTTGTAAAAATATCAAGATACATAATAAAAAGAAAAGCAAGGCACCTGCAGATATATCTTTACTACAGGTGTAAAGGCAAAACCATCTAAAGCAGGGCTGTCAAACTCGCAGCCTGCGAGCCGGATGCATCACGCGTTGGCCATGCCCCTGCCCAGTTTAGGAAGGGGAAAAAAGTCCCGATACATCACGTGATGCTGCCGTGACGACGTGGGTTTGACACCCCTAATCTAAAGGAACATTCTAATTGTTTCCATGATATCCTGTAGATGTTACCTTGTTGATCTCAATCTAGAAATCATGCTCACCATTTCCCAGCTTCCTCTAAAAGAAAAGCTGCTCATCATTTGGATATGGTAATATAAATATATAAATTTCTGATTCCCTATTATACAATGTTTGTTAAAAATAAATAAGATATAAGGTAACCCTATGGGACATCACATTCTGAAAGTTTTTAAACTCAAAGGACTTTCTCAACAAACCTAACATAAATATGAAGCTTTATTATCATTTAAAACTCTACTTCAGCTCTTTCTACCTATGTGAATAACAATTGCTAAGGCATTAATCTAATTTAGTTCCCAACTTCCACTCTCGGCTTTCACAATTGCACAATTGGGTATTTTTGCCAGTTTCCAAAATTAAACACAGGACGTCTTGAGCACCAAGTCTTGATGTTTATACGCTGTAACCAGTGATACCTAGAGACAAAAATATACACAGAGACAGAGAGAACACCCTAGGACCTAGCACTGGCTGACCTCCGAGTGGAATGTCAACTAAAAGGATACCAGTAGGAAAAACACAGCTAATGCACCAATATTCACCTAAAGGAATAAAATTTTCAATGAATAAAGATACATCAATGATTGCCACAGAAGTAATGGTTATTTATATCTGTCTTCACATACTGCTGAGCAATATAAATAATTATCTGTAGTTTGCAGTGCTTACCTTTAGTGTGTATTACCATAGTACAGATAGTCCTTAACTTACAACAGCTCACTTAATGACCATTCAAAGTTACAATGGCATTGAAAAAAAATGACTTATGCCCGTTTTTCACACTGATGACCATTGCAGCATCACCATGGTCGTGAGATTTACATTCAGATGCTTGACAACTGACTCACATTTATGACAGTTGCAGTGTCCCGGGGTCATGTGATCACTTTTTACAACTTTTATACAAGAAAAATCAATGGGGAAACAAATTCACTTAACAACCGTGTGACCAATTTAACAACTGCAGTGATTCATTCAGATAATGATTGGCCCAGGGTTTTCACAATATCTTGATAGCAAATAGATGAAGAAGAGTGATGATTTTTATTGCAAAAGAGTTTAACGCCATGCTCTTTCTGTGCCTACCACTGTTACCGTTTTCTTGTTAACATTGTTTCTCCTGTTTGAATTCAGAAACTAGCTAGGAGGAAGGAGCTTCAGGAGATAAACCATGGAGAATTTCTGGTTGTCTAGAGGAGGCCTGTGCTGAAAACAGATGCCTACCATGGACAGGTACAGCTCGGCCCTACAAAACAATTATTGCACAAAAATCAACCACAGAGCTTTATGATCAAATCTTTACAGATGATCTTAACATAAAAAAACATATTTAGGCCAACTCTGAAATTTGAGCTATAGTTCAGTAGAACTTAATCCTTCCTCTGTATAAATGATTTTTCCTCTTATAGTTTCTGTTCTTTGTCATGTCTGCTACATATAACTAATTTGCAGATTGACCTCATTAAGATATAGACCCAAAAAAAAATATCTCACTGTGAATTGCCCAGGAACAAAGACTTTGAAACATATTTTTAATAACCAAGCTCCATATACAAATACTGCATTATTTCTGTTTCCTTTGTCAGGTCATTATAAAACTTCTTTAATGTATATAACTTCCCTGCCTCTAATTTTTTTCTATCCCACCTTATATTCTGAGATATCCACTACAAAGTGAATGTTGATTATGATGTATACATTGCAGACAATAATGTTGCATCTTATGGGTACAACTGTAAGAAAGTTGGATGCTTACACCACACAACTTCCTAGCCTTTTTATTATAGAGAGGATACTTATGTTAGTCTTCTCTGAAGGCTTAGAAGTCTAACTTCTGGCCATGTATTTCTTTACTTTTTTGCATTTCTAATTAATTGTTCCTAGTCAAACCAGGCTATGGCTGTTTATAATATACCGTATTTTTTGGAGTATAAAAGGAGGTGAAAATTTAGGTGTGATTTTTTACACCAAATGTAGCCCTGCCCACCCACTGGCCCCCACCCTCTGGCCTCTGCCTCCCAGCAGTTTACCTCCTTGCAGCAAGCAGGAAGAAGAAACAGCTCATTTCAGCTTCAGCACAGCCTAATTAGCACAGGTTGATTGGATTGGTCTTCCGACTCTCAGCGGGCCTCTGCTGCTTGCTGCAAGGAGGTAAATTGCTGGGAGCAGATTTTTTTTTCTTGTGCTAATCAAGCTATGCTGAAAGCGAAAATGAAAGTAAAGCAGGCTATTTGCTGTTTGCTGCAACGAGGCAAAATTGCTGGGAGGCAGAGGCAGATTTCTTTTTCTTGTATTCCTCACCAAAAAAGATAGGTGCGTCTTATAGTCCAGAGCGTCTTATACTCCGAAAAATATGGTAAATCCAGACAATAATAAAATGACACTGCTAAAAAAAATCTAGTAAAATATCCCAATATACTGTAACATCAATAAAAACATATTGAGGACATGTCCTGGCAAGTATTTCCTCTGTCTTCTTCCTATCGTCATGAAAATTTTGCCCCCGATTCCCACAATTATTTCTTAACAATAATTTCCTCATCTGAATCACCCCAGTGTTTTAAAGTCATGTTTCTTAAGAATGAAGCAGACTAAAAAAAGAGCTGAATTATGTAGTTTGATTCTATTCATATAATTTATCTCCATCATAACATTTGGGATTGTATGTAGCAGAATTTGCTTCTGTTTGGTTTTCTGAGGAAAGCATAGGCAATGAATAAATACAGTGAATACTGCTGAGCTATTTTGTTTAAATAAATGTGGTCTGTCTATCTCACTATCTGCCTATCTTATAAACCACAACTCTGGGTAGCTAACAAAGTAAAACCCACCTGAATAGTAAAACTAATGCACACAAAAAAATCAAAACATGAATGCTGGTGCCCCAAGCAACACTCCCTAACTGATCCACAATTGTAATTGCTGGGATCCCATCTCACCGTATTCCAGTGCCTGAGAGAAGAGCCAGTTTTTTAAAGTCTTCTGGTACGTTATAAAGTGGGGGGGGGGGGGGGGGGGGGGC
>WNWU01000003.1:80534-122581 GCA_012654045.1 Ptyas mucosa
AATTGATTTGATATTACATGCAGCCAACATTATGTACCTTACAGTAATGTACCGTGACTACAAATGAGGACTTCTTTGGATATAATAGAAACGCTACAGCTGCCAACTTTCCATAACTTCATTCCAACGTGCTGCTGTGATGCTTGAAGACCAAGTATTAGTTCAAAAAGCCCTTCAAATGTAAACCTTGTCAGCTAAATACATAATCTAATAGGATATTCTCCTATAATATGATAGACTTTTAAATACTACAGAATTGTACAATGAAGTCATGATATAGCTGCTTTATCATACAGACGAGGGTGTCCAACTCACAGTCTATGGACCATGTGCAGCCCTGGACAGCTAGTAATGTGGTCCTCCAAGATCGTAAACTTTTAACATTATGTGATTTAATATTATAAAACTATATATTTTATGTGTCCCAAGATAATTCCTCTTCATGCAATGCAGAATAACAGAGTTGGAAGGGACATTGGAAGACTTCTAGCCCAACCCTATACCATTTTAGACAAATGGTTGTCCAACCTCATCTTAAAAAACTCCAGTGTTTTTAATACTACAAGGCAATGGCCCAGGCAAGCCAAAAGGTTGGACACTCATGATAGAGGCAGTACTTTTCAAGGCTTCTGCTTTATTTTTTACCACTGTCTTTTACTGATTATATAACCTCGAGTAAGAATGTTAACCTTTCCATGCTTCAGTATATTCATGTTTACCCAACTGGTGGAGCTAGGATGACATAAATATACATAGGAACAGCAGTAGCACTTAGACTTATATACCGCTTCATAGTGCTCTACATCCCTCTCTAAGCAATTTACAGTGTCAGCATATTGCCCCCAACAATCTAGGTCCTCATTTTACCGACCTCGGAAAGATGGAAGGCTGAGCCAACCTTAAACCGGTCAGGATCAAACTGCTGGCGGTTGGCAGAGTTAGCCTGCAATACTGCTTTCTAACCACTGCATCACCGCATGGGACATAAAGCATGTTGGTCTCGTCAGTTTGAAGTACCTCACAGCAGCAACAAGCTCACTAAAAACTTCTTTCTTTTGAGAAACGATATGGGGAAAATGTGTACCTTCTACACTGAACTCTAATCGGGAGACTGCCGTAATCTAGTAACAAAGGGTCACCAATCCTAAAACTTGAAGCCTTGGCACGACCAACTTAAAATTATATTTATTTAGCATATGATCAGAAATACACACACGCATTTGGGATGGATAAAATGGATAAGTGAAACACAAAACCCTGAACAGGAGGAGAAAAAAAATAGTTTCTACTATCTACATTCCATTCAGAAACAAAAGCCTCCAACCTCAGCCAAAGAGTCGCTATGATCACAGCTGTGACATTATGTTACTTCTTCTCCACCCCATAACCCACTGTTTATATCCTGCTGCAATGTGAAAATGTTACAAATGCAATATCCTAAATAAGGAGACAAGATGCCTCTGTTCCCCCTAAATCATGCAGTCTAGTTAGAAGCACATCGTTTTTCTTAATCATTAGAGAAAAACTGAATAAAAGGCAATTGTTTTCAAAAGGCTTCACTATATGACTTAATTAAGACAATATTAACATTACCTACTGTGAAGGCAATGGTACTTTTAAAATATTTACTAGTTTCTCAAAATATAAAATATGGAAGTACACAGAAAAATTAAAATAATGGGAAAATAGGAGAGGAAAAGGGGAAGAGAAAAAACTATAGAGCAAAGGGGAAAAGACAAAGAAAAACATTGACTTCCGACTCCTTTTGATGCAGAATAAGGTAGTAACATAAAACCTCAACTTTTTGCTTTTATATAATCATATATATGGTACCAGCCATTTCTATAACAGAAAACCTATCTAACCAGCAAAACCTAAAATTAACTTTCATTTTTTTCCACCTCAAGCACAAAGTCCAAAAGTGTTTTCCAAGCAGAAACAAAATTAGCTGTGTTCTTTTCTTTAATTGACAATGGCACTAATGAAGAGAAAATTACTGGGTTTAAGCTCCCAAAACTGAACAGGAATTTATTTTATTTATTAAACGTTTATGCTGCCTGTCACTCCTACAGGGTGACTCTGGATAACTTACAAGTTATAAAACAAGTAAAATAATTATCTAAAGCAGAATTAGCTGAAGCAGTGAGACTTAAATATAAATGTGCCCTATGAACTGAAATTCGCATTTAAATCTAGGAATAGATATTTGAGACCTATAAGCAGTTCCTTGTGCTCCTGACCCTGCTTCACTAGGCAAAATAAATGTGCTTTTACACTGAGAAAGTTGTAGTATATAATTTTATAAATGTAGCTGTTTCCTATGCTTCCAATCTGATGTAGCACTTATCTTAACATTTAGACTTCTGAAATAATATTAAATGAAAGCATGAGGTAGGCTTTATATTTTTACCTGAAAACAACTTTATACTGCTTTTAAATATTTACTTGAATTCTTAGGTGGCAACTTAGGATCAGCAATGTGTCCTTATGGGAGATAGTCATTTTTCACTGTTCGCTTTTTAATAAAATACCCAAGATATAAAGGCAATTCTGATCAACAGAACCAAAACAAGCCAGAGAGAGCTGACCTGGACAGCATTTTGGAATATTGTGATAAACTTGCAATAAACTGCTGCATAGAAATTAGATTAGAAACCTAAAGACAATACACAGCTACTGTCAAATGTAAAATGGCCAAAGCAGATGTTACAGAATTAGGCTCAATTTTTTTTTTAACTTTGACTTTACACTGCTCTTTTCTACTACTCGTGTTCAACACAACCCCTTTCCTTTGCTATTAAAAGAGTTTGGTTTTTGCATTCTTCCTCCCCCCCACACCTCCCCCCTCCCCTCCCCCCCACCCCCGCTCCATAAGTTCTTCCTGCCTTCTGCTTTGGCAATCTGTCACTGGATTCCTTGGGTGGTGTACGTTAACACGTTGCACGTTGCAGTCTACAAAGCATACTTACTCAGAGCCCTTGCTGTTGTTGGCATTCATAGAGCTGGTGAGTTCCTCATCTTGGCTCAGAACCTGGATCCCTAAGGACTTGACAGCTCGCATCAGAATAGCTTCCATTGCTTCAACGGAGAGTTTCTCAAGAACAATAACGCGACACCGACTCAGCAGTGCTGAATTGACCTGGAAGGAAGGATTTTCTGTTGTTGCCCCAATCAGGGTTATGGTTCCACACTCAACGTGAGGAAGAAAAGTGTCCTGGACATGGGAGGAAAACAAACAATTGGTCACAGTCAATGACAACTGCAGACATCCCATGTGAGTATACTGATAGCTCGTCTGCTTACAAAGGTAACAGCTTTGTTAATAGTTTGTGTTGCAGACAATCCCCTCTGCCCTCATTACCACACCAAGCTAAAAATTAAAACTGTGTGAAAAGCATCTGGAGTCTTAGAACTTTAGCTTTGGTGCCTACGCATCTAATAAAGTGGTTCATTCATTGTAACCAGGTTCATTTCTATAATGGCACAAGAACCTTGATCATGCAGGATACTGAAGAGAGTATGTTTTTGTAACATAGGTTTCACTGTTTTGGAGAAATTAAGGGTGTGATGGTAAATCTTAATCAGTCTCCTTGATTTTCAAAAGGATTGTTCAAAGACTGTAAAGCTCCAGGTACATTTGGATATTATATATATAACACAGTGAATGTTTGGAAATTTTGCCATAGCCTAATTTCATTGCAATCCACTACCTATTTAATAGAATTTTTAAAATATAATTTAATTATTTAATATAATTTTTTTGATCTGTATTCATCTCCAGTCTCCAAATCTCCCTATGTGGTCATTTGATGACATAACCAATTCCTCTCCAAAACATTCTAGCATCCTATTTTAGTTGCAAAACTAACATTGTCAAAGTTACATTACAAGCCAAAAAGCATTTTCTACTCATGAACAAACTAAGTAAAGATGGCTATAATGGTCTGACTGACCCTTCATATCCTTGCTTGGCTAGAAAAGAAGCTTCTGCTTTTTGCTAGCGGTATAGGAAGGTATATTAAAAACAGAAGTGGTTGCCAAATTCTCAATCCCAAACTTGCTTTTTAAATAGACTGTAATAATATTAAATCATAATACGGCAATCGGTATCAATATGGTAGTATCAAGTATCAGCATTGATTTTTAATGGCAATTAAAATGAGTTTCTAAACTCAAGACAAAATGCATGTAAACATGCATTATGCCAGCATGATATAACAGATCAAGTGTAGAGACTTGAACTGGGGAGACCTTGGCACAAAGCTCTGCTTACTAAGTGACCTTGGGCCAGGCACTCTCTCACATCTTGTTCTGCTTCAGAAAAGCAAATACAGAAAAATTGGGTAATCCTCTAAATAGATTTCCAGAGCCCATTAACGAAAGGTGTATCACAATCGTTCAGAGTTAAAACCATTGCTCAAGCACATTCACTTAAGGACTTCACTGCAATACCCTAGTATTCTGACTGCATATAGAAAAATTAATACCTGTTGGGACTTATTGAAACGGTGTATCTCATCTATAAATAGGATAGTCTTCCTCTTGCAGAGTCTCTTTTCATTTTGGGCTTGGAAAATTACATCTCGGACATCATTGGTTTTGGCACTTGTGGCCGACAGTGTCACAAACCGTGTTCCATTCTTCTTACTGCTGCTGGCTATGATATGTGCCAAGGTTGTCTGAAACGAAGGAGGGAAAAAAGGCAAGCATGTTGATTTTGTTCTGAAAACAGAAAATAACCTATGTGAAAACATATGGACATGGAAGGAAATATTGGGATAAAAACATAGCGAGTGTGTGTGTGTGTGTGTGTGTGTGTGTGTGTGTGTGTGTATACATACATATATGTATATATGTATAAAATTATTCCTTCCCTTCCAATGGAAAGGGGGTTACTTAAATAGAAAACCTAAACTATTTAAAGCTTAAAAAAGGATTATCATCCAGACAGGAGGTTGAGTGGGGAGGAAAACAGATCTCCTACCCCCTGGCTGGGTTCCAAGAGCTATTTTAGCCCTTGGACATGCTCAGTAGGGTTCTAGAGCTTCCTTTGACAGCAGGTTCAAATTATCTCACTGAATATATTAATCTGAAAAAGGGATGGGTAGCTTTTAGCTATTTCTTTCAGCCATCAATTGGCCTTAAGAAACACAACAAATCTAATTTATTCACTGCAAGTATTTTAAAAACTTATTAAAGGGAGAATTATGCTATCCTCTTTGCTTTGCCCTCTTAATAGGTCAGCATAGTTTACAACAGTGATTTACTTCTGGATCTTTTACGTCCTTGTTGCAGTAGCCATTTCTGACCCACAGCTACAAGGCCTGCCAGTTACTGAATATTTTTGCAATCTGCACATTCAGACACAAAGACAATTTAGTGCTATTCTTGTGGACCGGTATCAGTGGTGGGTTGCTACCGGTTCGCCCTGGCTCAGGTGAACCGGTAGTGGCGGCAACAGCAGGAGGCTCCACCCACCCGCCCGGAATTTCTGCGCAGCCCCACAATATTTTGAACGTGTTGATAGCAGAGGCAAAATGTCAAAGCAGGAATAATAGTCTTTCATTCTCAGCTCCACCCCTTTCTTCTTATCACCTGGCAGAAGCAATACTAACACTCAAAAAGTTGAAAAATGAAATGCATCCTAACATTTTCCAATCGTGGGACTCGATTGGATGGAAGTTTTTTTTCTTTAAGGGAGGCCACGGCTGCTCCATTCAATAATATCTACTCCAGTCATCTTGCAAAAAAAAAATATCCCAGAAAAGTAACAGTAGCATACTTGATTGGTTCTCTCATACTTGTAATGCAAAAGTAAAAGTAAAACAATGACAAGAGGAGGAAGAAGAGAACACTGTTTAGGAAATGAGAGATGAAATGTTCGTAGAATTTGGGAAGCAGTTGTATACGTCACTCAGCCCTATATTGGTTGTGCTGGCTTAGAACAGCTCTAAGGTTTCACGCACAGGTGTTTTCCGGATGTGGCTGTAAATGTTGGAATTTACTTTGGAGTTTTAGAATTTCCATTGGGCAATGGATTGCAAGGATCGTTAGAGAAGAAAGTATTTCCAGAAGCAAGATGGAAAAGCTTAGAGATTGCCCACAAATGGAGCACTGAAGAGAGGGGCCAGCTCCCCGGACATTTAGCCATCCCCACAGTACACTCCGGGTTCAGAACTTCATACTGAGCATCCTCTTCCTTGTTTTCATCCTACTCTCTTTATTTTACCCTCCTATCTCTGTGAGAGGATATCTTCACATTCTTCCTGCTCCCTACTCAGAAAATCTAGGCAGAACCTGACTTTCCTTTGATGGAGAGGGAGAGATTATGGTCAAATGGCAGGAAGACAAGTAGAGAAGTAACAAGCAAAACAAAGATTTTCCAGGAGGGTCATCCATCACTTGGCAATATTGCATATTCTTTGCTTGGGAAAAGAGCTATAGTCAATTCCTGGCAGCTCCAGATTCCTTCTGGAGCTGCTGACAATTGACATAATCAAGCTTTCCTTGCCACAATCTTCCTCAGATATGTTGAAACACATTTCCCAACATCTCCAAGCTTATTAAGCTAAATAACCTAGCTTTGCCACAGCTTTGTATGTTCCATCATTAGTAGCCACAACAAACCCTTGCTTCCAAGCCCAATGGATTCAGACATCACATTAAACCATAATTTGATTTGTTTGGTTTTGGGTTAGTGTGCTATTTAAGTGTAACATAGTTCTTTATTCTAGTCACTGATTAGAATTCTGCAGATTATAAATGATAATATTAGTGAATATAAATATAAGTGAATAGCTTGTTTCAATTAAAATACAAACAGTATATTTACTGTAACTATATTGTCAAGGTAATCAAAGCATGATGAGTTTTATAGACAGTATAACAAATATTTGCCATTTTCAAGGACATTGAATTATAATATATAAATTAGAATTGCCTCAGTTCTTCACCAAATAAGAAGTTATGTCAGAATGGGCCCGTGTGTCCTTAGACAAGTAATATTTAAATCCAGCAAATCATTACTATTTACAAATCTTAGTTAATGCTTTGAATCATGGTTAAAATGAATGATTTTGTGTTGTGTGAACCCAATGTAGAGCTGCACTCATCATTCTGTAACGGAACCGAATTGGGAGTTAAATAAAATGGCAAATGTAGCCATAAAATTGTGTGACATATAAATCCAGCTTGGTTTTTCTATAAGCTAAAATTAAACAAGATTGGTTTGATGCCAATTTAGCCAGTGTACATATGTATATGTGTGCATCTGTGTATGTGATTTAAAATAAATCCAGATTGCTTAGTCCACTTGCAATAGTTTAATTTTCCTGCAAATTGAATCCCATTTGGGTGAAAGGCAAGGAAGCTCCAGCTGTTTTGAGCTATGGAAGGAACCTCCAGGGAGAATGGGGTAGTCTTAAAAATATGAGTTCACATTTTTCTTTCTGACAATAAACAGAAGTGACATTTGCAGCTATTGGTTTCCAGATAAAATCTAGTCCAATGTGACTTTTAGATTAGTATTTTGTTCAGTACTAATGAAATCAAAACCTATTTTACTTTTCTGCCTCATTGGTTTCAGGGATGCTGAATCCTAAATGTGAAACAGAAAATATGATGCGTGTATTTATTTAACTGATATATAGAGTCACAGCAGTCCACTTTGAGATGCACACAAAGATTAAATCCATCATAATAATATACCGTATATACTCGAGTATAAGCCGACCTGAATATAAGCCGACACCCCCCCCAATTTTACCCCCAAAAACTGGGAAAACTCCTTGACTCGAGTATAAGCCGGGGGTGGGAAATGCAGCGGCTACTGGTAAATTTCAAAATAAAAAAAGACTGGTCAAAAGTGCGAGGACCTGTCAGAAATCACTTTTTTCAGCCCTCTGGGTAGTCCTTTTGTGCATATGGACTACTCAGAGGGCTGAAAAAGTTATTTTTGACTGGTCCTCACACTTGTGACCAGTCCTCGAACTTACGACTGTCCTCACATTTTACGTTTTTGCCCTATCTTGTCACCATGGTAAAGAGAAGCAGTTGTGAAATGAGTGACATGGTTTTAAGAATGCTGCACGGGCATAAATGTGAGGATGGTCATAAGTGTGAGGACCAGTCAGAAGTGTGAGGACCTGTCAGAAATGACTTTTTTCAGCCCTCTGAGTAGTCCCTATACACATATATCACATGACCAGCTAGCCACGCCCACCCAGTCACTGGCTTGATCTAATTTCAGGCAAGTTGAAGCCTCTGTTAAGAGATACCAGGGCTGGGCAAATGTGGCCCTTTTACAACCTGTGGACTTCAACTCCCAGAATTCCTGAGACAGCCAAGCTGGGAGAACCCACTAGCTAGCAGCCAATTACAAGAAAGCTAGCTAGCAGCCAATTACAATCAGCTCTCAACTCAAGGTCAGTGCACATGGGATCTCCCTAAACGTGAGGATTTCTTTGTTTCTTTCTCCCTTTAAGCCCCCCCCCCACGCAGCCCGTTTTTGCTTCCAGGGGGCTGCAGAGAGTCTTGCTAGGCACCCCCCTCATGCCCCTAGCAAGCCTTGGGAGCCAGTTGCAAGGAAAAAGTCATTTTTTTCGTGACCCGAATATAAGCCGAGGGGACGTTTTTCAGCCTGAAAAACGGGCTGAAAAACTCGGCTTATATTCGAGTATATACGGTAACTCCATGACACCCCAGTTAAATCAACAGAGATAATCCTAGGCTTATAACCATTTGTTTAGTGACCATTCATAGTTACAACGGCCCTGAAAAAAGTTGTAATATTCAGTTACAATTTATAACTGTTTTTCACACTTAAGACCGCTGTCACATCCCCATAGTCACGTCATCAAAATTCAGGGGCTTGGAAACTGGCATGTACATATGACAGTTGCATTGTCCCAACATCATGTGATCACCATTCATAACCTTTCCAGACTTCTGACAAGACAATAGGGGAAGCCAGATTCACTTACTGGCCATATGATTCACTAAACTGAAATGAATCACTTAATAATCGTGACCAAAAAAAAAGGTCATAAAATGGGGAAAACTCACTGAACAACTGCCTTGCTTAGTAACAGAAATTTTGGAAATTATAGAATAACATAAATTAAACTGTGGTCATAAATCAAGGATTATCTGTAATCCTCCAAACAAAAAGTCAAACCACTACCAGAGCTTGTTCCTAGCCCAAATGCCTAGGGAACAGACAGATCTACAATGCCTTGTGGAATGCTAACAGGTCACTGCCGTCCAGTGGTGGAATTCAATTTTTTTTACTACCGGTTCTGTGGGTGTGGCTTGGTGGGTGTGGATACTGTAAAATCTCCATTCCCACCCCACTCCAGGAGAAGGATACTGCAAAATCCCCATTCCCTCCCCACTCCTGGGGAAGGATATTGCAAAATCTCCATTCCCACCCCACTCTGGGGCCAGAGGTGGTATTTGCCGGTTCTCCGAACTACTCAAAATTTCCACTACTGTTCTCCAGAACCTGCCAAACCTGGAACCTGCTGAATAGCACCCCTGCTGCTATCCCAATCTTGGGCTAGAGTAGGTATAGCCATAGACTCCAGGGTCCAATAAGATAGCATTGTTTAATAAAACAGACCAGAACCATGCTTGACTTTGTAAGCCAAGTAGAAACAATGGGGGACAAATTGTCTTGCAAATAGCATGGTCCTGTATGTAGGGCTTGATAGGTAAACCAAATGTTATATGTAGTGTTAGTTCAAACAAATGGATGGATAGGCTTTTCAAATTAGAAAAGGGTTTCCTTTCTGAACATAATTGTATTTATGTTCCAGTAAGCATCCTATTACACCTTATGAACCTCCTAAAAAAAGAACTGGGAAGATGCATTGGCCCAGAAGCATGAAGGGAAAAGATCTTCAACAGTTGGTGCTGGCTGGTGGTATCAACCTGGCACATAAAAATTGGTCAAGGACAGTGATGGGTTCCTCCCGGTTCGGCCCAGTTCAGCTGAGCCGGTAGCGGTGACGATATGATGTCACTGAACCGGTTCTCTTTGTTCGGGAGCTGGATCCTCCTCCCCCCCCCCCCCGCGTTATTCTTACCTTTTATTGGCCCTACCCCCAATCTATTTGCTGCCTCCCGAATCCCAGCTGATCAGCTAGAAGGAAAAAAACTGTTTAAACTCTTGCCATGGGGCTTCAAAGGGCCACCCTACAGCTGATCAGTGTTAATAATAATTATTATTATTATTATTATTATTTTATTTCTATACCGCCCTTCTCCCGAAGGACTCAGGGCGGTGTATAGCCTATTAAAAGCACAAAGACAGATATCAATTAAAAATAATTAAAATTATTAAATAATTTTGGCTCAGATTTAAAACTCCAAAAATTTAAAACACTCAATTTAAAATCATTACAGTGATAGCCCGGCCTGGCGGAAACACAGCGAAATACATGGAGTTAAAAGACAGTATGGTGGTAGACCAGAGCGCTCAAAAAACAAATGGGTAAACCGGTGCCTCCAAAAACAAATGGGTAGACTGGTGCCTCCAAAATCAAATGAGTAGACTGGTGCCTCCAAAAACAAATGGGTAGACCAGAACGCTCCAAGAACAAATGGGTAGACCGGTACAGCTCTGCAAGCGGTTAAAAGCCTGGTAGACCAGTACCTCTGCTAAATCCTAAAGAATTGTCACATGACCATCAAACCACACCCACAAAATAAGCCACGCCCACAGAACTGGTAGTAAAAAAATTTAGAACCCACCCCTGGTCAAGGATAAAGATTACTGTAGAAGATAAATAGATATCTCTGTATTGTTCATGGATGGATATATCCTGAATGTAACCAACCATAAAAGTAGTCAGAATAAACTTACTTGAGAAAGAATTTTAGGCTGGGCTCCCATAACAAGCTGAATTATGGTTTTCTTAATCATAACATGCTAAATAAACCACTATGTTCTGAAGTTAGATGACTATTCACTTACAGTATAAACTATGGTTTTACACACCAAAAACAATTAGGCACCCAGGGGTACACTAAGCCAAACCAAACCTCATTGTAGTTTAAGGAAATATGGTGAATCCAGTTTTACAAACACCACTATGATAAAATCCCTTTGCCTTTTTGTTCTTCAGCAGTGTTTTATAATTAGACCACAAAATAATCTAGAATCATTTCAAGGGATGAAAAGGGAAAACACAGTTCAATCTACTACTAGAATTTTTTCATTAGGACTAAAATATATTTTGTATCCCAAAGGACAAAATAAGTTTTTTTTTAGTTCAAATAAGCCTGTCCAGGTTTTGAATAGTTGCTAATTCTGTATGGTACCTAATGTTTCCAGAACCAAAGTTGGGTAAATTTATACTCATTGTAAAACATAAGCCCAATCCTAGTGCACATGAGCTTACATGTACAGTATATCTTACTAAAGGGCTTATTCTCAAGAATCTCTGTATATTACTGCACTCTTAATTAATTAACTAACAGGTGTAAAACCTGATTTTTAAAGACTCATAAATAGATTGTAAGCAGAGAGATTTTAAGTAGAGAGGAGCTGTTACAGTATTGTATAACAGCTAGCAATCTCAATTCCACCATGATAAAATTTCATAGGCAAGGAAAAATATTTGCAGATTTAGTTTTCCATAATCATACATAGGGAATTGTGTAATACAAATCCTATGTACAACACATTATCTAAATGAAGTAACACTTTTATTCCCAGCCTCCCAACCAAACCATGATACCGATGTGTATCTGATTACTTTGAAAATATTTTTAAAAGTAAATAGGTCATATCATTCTTTCTCCCTTGGAACATTATTAAAAATTTAAATGTTAACTGGAAGTCACAGAGCAGGAATCGAGTCTTTGCTCTAATATGAGATTCAGTGCTAATTACATCGAATAAAAGGGTATTCTTGCACCGAGTCCAAGACCAGCTTTCTCCACTATGATACATTCCAGATGTGGTCTTTCTACATCCATAATCCTGGAGCCAACATCATCTAATTCTCTTACTATAATTTGCATGCCATTTAGACCTCAACTGTTGCTGCTGGCAATATGCTCAGAAAGCAAACCATGATCCATCCAAATTTTTACCCTCTTTAAAACCAGCAAATACCCACACAGAGGTGGCTTCCATTTTGCGGAATACCTTACTGATTAAAGCTTATTTAGAATCCACTTTTTCTCTGGGCTTTACTAACTTTTAGTAATCATTGGTCAATTGCAGCAATCTTGTGTGGCCAACAGCTGCTTCCTGCTTTTAGTTCTCTTGGCGAGGCAGTGATTCAGGGAGAGGGGGACAGGGACCAGGGAACTGCATTTATTACATAGGTTCGTTGCCAGTTTTGAAGAAGGTGGGGCTGAACGGTCTGCAGAGGAGCCCTGCATTCATTTCACAGCTTCATTGCCAACATTCCCGGGCAACCAGCTGGAAAAGCCATTCTGTAAAATAGAGGCGAACTGAACCGAGGACTGCCACGCTAAATTAAGGGTGTTAAGCACTGCACTCTAGACCTGCATTGCTCTGTATCCTGTTCTATCAGCGGCAGGTACTCATTTCCAAAACAACAGTCAAGGTGGCAATATTTAGCATTACAGTTTGCATTTGCTAACTACTAAAAGCACATCATATATATTAACGGAATAACAGAGTTGGAAGGGACCCTGGAGGACATCTAGTCCAACTCCCCTGCTCAAGCAGAAGCGCCTATATCAGTGATGGCTAACCTTTTTGCCATCGCGTGCCAGGAGAGTGGGGGGCAGGAGAGGGTCGTGTGCATGCGTGCCCACACCGATAATTCTATGCACTCTGCCCTGCACATGCGCGCGCAACCCCTCCCCGCTCCTGGCACGCGATGGCCTGGTATGCGCGGTTTTCTTTCTTACCTGGTTCCAGATCCTCTCTATTTATCTGGGAAGGGCGAAAACAGCCTTTCCCACTCCCTCGAAGGCCCTCCAAAGGCCTGAAACGGCCCATTTCCCAACTCCCGGTGGGACAGGAAGTGACATTTTTTGCAGTTCCTAGTTCCTTCCCCTCCCTACTCTGACACTCTAGTTACTATGCAACACCACCTCTCAATAATGATCATATGCAGATTACAAATAAAACATAGTTGGGAGGTCATTTTACATTTAAAAAATTTTATTCTCCCAGCCCTGCTCAAATTTAACTTATTAAAGCACTCAGGGCAGCTAATAATAGAAAAAAAATTAAAAATTAAAAACACAGCTACCATTTAAGTTGACTCTAAATGAGTTTTAAGCAATAAGATATTTCACAAAATGGAAGCCATAAAAGGTCCATTTCTGTGTGGACATTTACAGGTGTTAAAAGGGGGATTAGTAAGTAAGAATTTTCTCACTTTTGTTACAACCCCGGACATTCATGCAGTAGCAGGTGTGTTTTTTCTTAGATCTCAATTTGATCATAGCTTTAAAGGACATAATCAACACTTCAAACTGTATCCAGAGATGAACTGGCAACCCATATAATGGACTAAGAGTGAGGCTGTAGGGTCTCATCTTTTAGAGCTCATCATACGTCTAACTGTTCTATTTGGGATTGACTGTAACTTTACCAGGTTGTTGTAGAACACTTCCAAATAGATGGTATTACCATAATCTGAGGGGTGACAAAGACAGGGGTTACTTTGTCAAAGTCATTATGCTCCAAAACTGGTTGTAGAGAGCTTATTAGCAAAGTTGGAAAAATGTCCATCAGGCCGTAGACATCATCTGAGCACCAGTCAACTCACCTTCAAAGGCAATGTAATTTAATCCAAATCCTGATCCTATGATAGAGAATCAGACTCTGTTCTCCAATGAAAGTCCTGTTTGCATAAATATATATGAGCAGGTGCATAGTTTGGGTCATTCTACTTTAATAATGAAAATAGGATTTGTGAACAATACACTGAGTACCACTTCATTCCAATTTAAACTTCCTGGCTGGAAATTATAGGATTCATTATAGAAATTTCTAACCCTTGTTAATCATTCTCTATCATCCTTTGCCAACAAATCAAGCACTGATCATAGTCCCATACTCTGAATTCTAGAATAAATCACACAAATAATCCCTGGATTTTACAAGCACATAAACTGCACTAAGTTATAATCTAGGGGGAAAACAGTAAAAATGCAACTCTTCAGCAAACAAAGCAAAATGGTGCCCAACAGAATTTCCAGTTCTGTATTTTAAAACCCAACACTGCCAACGATGGCTACAGTACAATCATTTTCCTATATTTTATGAGGAATGGCATTAGCACTGGCATTATAATGCAAAGCCATTAATTTAGCCTCAGCAATGCCAATGCAACCTTCTCATCTCTCCTTGTCTATGGCAGGCATGGGAGAAGGGCTATATAAAAAGGGCACAAAAAGCTCAATCAAAATTCAACTGCCAAGCAAAATATAATAAAATAAATATATTTATAATATAATAAATAAACGTTTTTATATACACACACAGGCAGAACCTGAAGTGCTTTTGCCTTCTCATGATTAGGTTTGGAATAAAACACAAAGTAAGATATGTGGTAAAAATAAGCTCACTGAAACATAACACCAATTGCAAAGACAGCATGTTACTTTGAAGTTAACATGGTACTTACGTTAATGCAATCTAAGACTGCACTTATAAAACCAAGGATAGCTGCTGTGTCATCTTCAAGTCAGTTTCTATGTAATATGACAGACATTCACTTAATTATCCTTTTTTCCATCTCTGGTCATCAGTATACTTACATAAATAAGGTTAGCTCTCTGCAAATACCGGGTTTTTGGCTCCCATGTTCATTTCCAATGCTGAAGCTGCTCTGTGCTTGGGTTACACAGTAGTTGTCTCTCTCAGCTAAAACTGAGCACTCCATGGCAGACGAACAAAAATCTAAATCTTGCACATTAAAGGGTCATAAATCAAAGAGCGACTTACTCAGGTTGCAACTGATGTTTAAGCAGCTGGACCATTCGCAGCCATGGAAACTTGCCTTTCTTTTTAATCAGCAGACTGATGACCCTTATTGTGTGAAATCAGATACATTCCCCTTCAGGGATTTATAAACTCTTTCGAATTTCTGCTGAATTCAGACAGACAGAACCTCCCTTGAGCAATGTGGGCTAAACATTGCTCCTACATGGCAGAACAGGTATATTCCTCGACTTACAACCATTTGTTTAGTGAATGAAGTTACGACAGCCCTGAACAAAGCGACTTATGACCATTTTTCACGCTTATGACAGTTGCAGCATCTGCATGGTTACGTGACCAAAATTTGGACTTTTGGCAACTGGCATGTAGTTTTCGCAGTTGCAGTGTCCTGGGGTCATGTGATCACCTTTTGCGACCTTCTATCAAGCAAAGTCAATGGAGAAACTAGATTTACAACTACAGTGATTCACTTAACAATTGTGGCAAGAAAGGTTGTAATGGACAAAACTCACTTACCGTATATACTCATGTATAAGCCGACCCGCATATAAGCCGACCCCCCCAATTTTACCCCCCAAAACTGGGAAAACTTGTTGACTCGAGTATAAGCCGGGGGTGGAAAATGCAGCGGCTACTGGTAAATTTCAAAATAAAAAAAGACTGGTCAAAAGTGCGACGACCTGTCAGAAATCATTTTTTTCAGCCCTCTGGGTAGTCCTTTTGTGCACATGGACTACTCAGAGGGCTGAAAAAGTAATTTTTGACTGGTCCTCGCACTTGTGACCAGTCCTCAAACTTACGACTGTCCTCACATTTTACGTTTTTGCCCTATCTTGTCACCATGATAAAGAGAAGCAGTTGTGAAATGAGTGACATGGTTTTAAGAATGCTGCACGGGCATAAATGTGAGGATGGTCATAAGTGTGAGGACCAGTCGTAAGTTCAAGGACTGGTCACAAGTGCGAGGACCAGTCAAAAATAACTTTTTCAGCCCTCTGAGTAGTCCATGTGCATAAAAGGAGTCCATGTGCATAAAAGGAGAGAGAGGAAGAGAGGAGGAGAAGAAGAAAGGAAGAGGAAGTAGGGAGAAGAAGAAGGGGGGGGAAGAGAAAGTAAGAAGGAAAGAAAAGAGGTGGTAGGTTTGAGGAGAAAGATTGCTGTACAATAAAAAAGATGAAAGGGAAGAAAACCAACCCCAAACACATATAAAGATATTAAGATAAAGAATGAATTGTTCAACTTTAAAGAATAAAAGAGAACAAATATGAATAAATAGCAATAATTAGAAACACACATACAAACATACAATGTATTTTCTTTGATCAGAATATTTGGCCGGTTCACAAATTTAAACAGTGTTTAGTCATTTCACTTAAATTTACAATTTCTATATTTCCTTTTTGCCATATTTATTCCTCATCTATTTTTTAAAAAACCAATATTACCCTTCATCCTCATCTCTAATCTTAATCAAATTCAATTTTTCACTTCTATTCTATATTATACCCCTTCCCATTGTCATCTATTTTTATATCAATCCTCACATTGCTTAATTATGTAATATTACAGTTGTTTAATACAAATTCAACATTTTAATATAAATCAATTAGTTATATAACTATCTTTTTTGTATATTAATCAATATGAACATGAATATTCCAATTATTTCCATGCAATCCAATTTCTTACAAATCAATTAATTATATTTACCAATAATAAAACAAATAATTTCCCCCAATATTCTTCCAAACCACAACTTAACCATTTCTGCTTTCAACACAATATACAATTAATAATATCTCAATTATTACAATTCCCTATTTAAATAGAGCTTTTTTTTCTTTTGTGTTTTAAAATCTTGAACTCCCCTCTTTTGCCATTTGCCATAAATTTCCCATTGTTTGCACCAACCTTTTTTGATGAGGAAAAAGAAAAGAAATCTGCCTTAGCAAACAGCAAAGCCAACAAGCTGTTTTAGTTTCGCTTTTGGTTTCAGCACAAGGAGAAAAAAAAATGTGCTCTTTGCAGCAGGCACCTTTTTGCAGCCGGCACCGATCTTCTCATTTGTTTTCTTTTAACCCTGCTCAGCTGTAGGGGGGGCCTTTGAAGCCCTGCAGCAAGAATTTAAAGTTTTTTTTTTCCTCTAGCCATCAGCTGGAACTCAGGAGGCAGTCCCAATAGATTGGGAGTGGGCGGGGTAAGCAAACCCCGTTCTCCCGCTGTTTCCTAGTTTGCAGGGAAAAAGTCACTTTTTTCGTGACCGCGTATAAGCCTAGGGGGCGTTTTTCAGCCTGAAAAACGGGCTGAAAAACTTGGCTTATACACAAGTATATACGGTAATAGGAGCCTTGGTAGTACAGTGGTCTAAAGCACCCTGTTATTAACACCAGCTGCCTGCAATTATTGCAGGTTCGAATCTCACCAGGCTCAAGGTTGACTCAGCCTTCCATCCTTTCTAAGGTAGGTAAATTGAAGACCCAGTTTGTGGAGGCAATAAGCTGACTTTGTATAAATATACAAAAGTATGAAGGCTATTGCTTAGCGCATTGTAAGCCGCCCTGAGTCTCCGGAGAAGGGCGGCATATAAATCAAATTTTAAAAAAAATAACTATCTTGCTTAGCAATGGAAATTTTGGGCTCAATTGTGGATACAAGTTGAGGACCACCTGTATGGTTCTGAGTGGTTAGAGAGATTGTGGGGTATCCTAGCTGTAATACTTCTCATTTTAGAACAGGGATGTCAAACTCACGTCATCATGGCGTCGTCACGTGACGTGTCGGGACTTTTTCCCCCCTCGCTAAACCGGGCGTGGGTGTGGCCAGCATGTGATGCATCCGGCCTGCGGGCCAGGAGTTTGACAGCCGTGTTTTAGAGCTATCATATCTGGACTGCAGACATTCCAATTACCTCTAGATCAGTGGCTCCCAGCCTTTGGGGAACCGGGGATAGGTTCTGTGGAGAGAGGTTTTTCTGTGCACTGAGGGAGGGGGAGTGTGGTTTCACGCGTTGCCTGCATCCTGCATGTGCGCAATGGGGCTTCACTCATTTGCGTGGCCGTTTCTGGTGTGCCGCTGACCACTGCCAGTCTGCAGCCTGGGGGTTGGGAAACCCTGGTCTACAGCACAATCAAGTGTTAGTGTTTTATGAATCTAGTTGCTGCATCTTGTGGTCAACCAAATTTTTGCAGGCCACTTATGTTTGACCAACCTTATACAAAATTGTCAGCTGTGTATCATGGTATGAAAATCGCAAGAATGTAAGTCCCACTTCCTCAGTGAATGATTTATGAAAGCTTTGCTAATGCGAATATGCTATTAAAGAATAGAATGGTTTATTCTTATGTTATTGATTATATATTTAAAACACCTAGTTATTTAAACTGTGATATCATGAAGTTATAACAAAACAGAGGGAAGTGTAAAAGAATCAATGGTTTGTTTGTTTTTTTCATTTGGGAGAATGTAACCTATTCCTTTTTTTTTTTAATCTAATCAGGATTTGGGTATCTAATTGACATATATGAGTTTATGACAACACTTTTAAAAATATGTATAGAAGTATAGTTCAAAAGGGTCAAATTCCTAAGTAATTATGTTCAGGAATAGTTCAAGTTACAACTAAAAAGTGCCATACAATCGTTTTGTTATGTTCCCAGAAATCCTTGAAGAATTCTTGGTGGGAAGAAAAAATGGGAAAGAAACAATGCCTGGTTAGTAAGGTCTATACATTGCTTTCCACAAAGTGCTTCTCTCTTGCAATGCTACGACCAAAACTCAAACAATTCTCAACCACTGACAGTCCCCAGAAAAAGGGAAGGTGGAGCTCCAAGCTGAGACACAAAAATAGGAGCTTTTCAAAGGTTCAACTAGACCAATTTACTCTCTAATTCTTCCTCCTTGTCTTTGAAAAGTATATTTTGCATATTACATAACTCAATTATTCTCTTCCTCAGCTCATCCTGCTGTCATAGGGTGGTTACATAGCATCAGGTTCCTGTAAGTCAATGTTTATACAAACTTTGCAGAATTGATCCCCCACCCCCCCACCCCGGTTTTATCACCTAGTTTCCCCATGACCTCTAATTTTGGATAACGGACTAAATTGACAATGGCAAGACAATTTTAACTTCTAAAAATGCCACTAATAGGGCTTCATTTCATTTCATTTGAAGACAAGAATACATTGATGCCTACCACATTTTTCCCCTCATTAACCTACACTAGTACCCCGTAATGACAAAGTGAAAATAGAATTTTAGAAATGTCTGTAAATTTATTAAAAAGAAAAAAATCCTTAAATATCACATAGGTGTGAAAGTATTCAGACTCAGTACTTTGTTGAAGCATCTTTGGCAGCAATTAGTCTTTTTGGGTATGACGCAACAAGCTCTGCACACCTGGATTGGAGGGTTTTTTGCCATTCTTTCTTGCAAATCCTCTCAAGTTCAGTCAGGTTGGATGGCAACTGTCGGTGGACAGCTATTTTCAGGTCCTGCTCTAACCTAGGCTTCCTTAAGTAGCAAGAAGCAGAGTCTTAGTCCCGATAAAATCCCTTTTATTTACACGACTGTGAATTATGTTCATTCACAGTCAGCGTGGCTTTGCAAACAGTCTTTCAGAGGCATATTTATTAACACACCTTATCTTGCTGGGAAAGCTGCCAGATAACTAGTTTACAATCGCAGACAAAGTCATGAACAGAACTTTCCACTTTGGCAACGACCAACTGAACGAATTGTTTCCTGCAAAAGCCCCCTTCCCTTTCACTCTTTTGTTTCCTATGGGAGGGGCCAATCACCTCTAAGATGTGGCTTTACTACCAAGTCGACTCTGCTTTCTTAGTTGTTCTTGTCTTCTGGCAGCTCTGCATATGCGCACACTGGGAACAGACTCCAACTCTTCTTCTGACTCACTGCTGTCTAGCTCCCTCTCTGCCTCCGATGCAGAGCCCTCACCCGAGCTTTCCCCAGCCCCCAGGGCTGGCCCATGTTCCTCCGCAACCTCACTGTCCGACTCTGCTGCCGGCTCCACAGGCCATCGGTGGGCCACAACAGGTCCCTACAGAGATGTTCAATAGGGTTCAAGTGAGGGCTCTGACTGGGCCACTCTAGGACATTCACAGAATTATCCCTAAGGCACTCCTGAGTTGTCTTGGCTGTGTGCTTAAATCGTTGTCATGTTGGAAAGTGAACCTTCAGCCCAGCCTGAGGTCCTGAGCTCTGTGGAACAGGTTTTCATTGAGGATATCCCTGTACTTTGCTCCATTCAGCTTTCCCTCAATCCTGACCAGTCTCCTAGTCCCTGCTGCGGAAAAACATCTCCACAGCATGATACTACCACCATGATGCTTCATTGTGAGGATGAAGGATCACCTGACCCGATGGCAGGTGATGAGCCTGGTTTCCTCCAGACATAACATTTAGAATTGAGGCCAAACAGTTTCATCAGTCTGAGAGTCCTTTGATCTTCAATCTGGGAGTCCTTTGTGTGCTTTTTTGCAAACTCCAAGTTGGCTTTAATGTATTTTGCACTAAGTAGAGGCTTCCATCTAGCCCCTCTGCCATAAAGTCCAGATCGGTAGAGGGTTGCAGTGATGGTTGTCCTTCTGGAACTCTGTCCCATCTCCACACATGATCTCTGGAGCTCAGTCAGAGTGACCATCAGATCTCTTACTAAGGCTCTTCTCTCCCAATTGTTCAGTGTGACCAGGCAACCAGCTCTTGGAAGAGTCCTGGTTGTGCAAACTTCTTCCATTAGAGAATTATGGAGGCCACTGTGCTCTTAGGAACCTTCAGTGCAGCAGAAATGTTATTGTAGCCTTCCCCAGATCATCTGTCTTTGAGGTCTGCAGGCAGCTCCTTTGACCTCATGGCTTTTGCTCTGCTATAATATGCATTGTCAGCTGTGACACCTTCTATAGAGAAGTGTATGTCTTTCCAAATCATGTCCAGTCAATTTAATTTACCACAGGTGGAGTTTAATCAAGGTGTAGGAACATGTCAGCAATGACTATAAGAAATGAGATGCACTGGAGCTAAATATCAAATATTGTTGCAAACGGTCTGAATACTTATGCCAATGTGATATTTCATATTTTTCTTTTTAAGAATTTTTCAGATATTTCAAAAATACTGCTTCCAGTTTGTCATTATAGGGTACTGAGTGTAGATTAATGAAAAAATGAATTTCAACAACTGTAGAATGAGGCTGCAGTATAACAAAATTGACAAAAATGAAGGGGGGTCTGAATATTTTCTGAATGCACTGTATAACTAAACAACTCGATTAAATATATTGTATAGCAAATTGTATGAAGCAATACTGCAGAGATTTCTGAAATTTGTTGCCACACCACAGAAGAAGTTATCTATGCCAGACTCCAAAAGTCCTCTATGTGTTGTTGATTATAGAATTTCTCATCTGTTATCATACTAATAGATGTCCTGTGATAAAGGAATCTTTGGGTTAAGAGATCAGCTTCTAACTAAGTGTCCCAATAGATGCTCTTCCTTGCAATTTTCTTCACCCTAAATCAACAAAATGATTAGAAGGGAAACTGGAATCCAATAAGAATCATCACATGATGAACTGGCAACTCGTTTCCTTTTCTTCTATGAAAAAGACTACTCATAATGCAGACACAGTTTAATTCTCCCCCAAAGTGGAAATACAATTCAGGATCTAGAAAATTATATGTACATTCCCAAAAGGTATCTCTTCCCACATCTTTACCATCTAATCCACTGGACCTTAAAAAGCTTTGTGGAGAGCAGGGTGCACCCCCCTCCCCATGCTTTATCTTAAACAGAAGCACAACTGAAGCCTGTCAGACCCTTTCCCTGACATCCTTTGCCATGTGATTAATCCTAATCATGTGAGGATGGATGACATTTTCTTGACCGCATGCTCTCTGATAGGCTGAAGCACTTCCTTGTAAGACTGCATGCACTTTAACACTGAACCATAATAGAATAGAATTTTTTTATTGGCCAAGTTGATTGGACACACAAGGAATTTGTCTTGGTGCATATGCTCTCAGTGCACACACAAAAAAAGATACGTTCATCAAGAATCATAACATACAACACTTAATGATAGTCATAGGGTACAAATAAGCAATCAGAAAACAATAGCAATATAAATCGTAAGGATCCAAGCAACAAAGTTACAGTCATACAGTCATAAGTAGAAGGAGATGGATGGTGGGAACGGTGAGTAGATTAATAGTAGCGCAGACTTAGTAAATAGTTTGACAATAAATAACAGTAAAAAGTCCCTCTGACCAGGCCATGCTGCCTTCCACTGTGTAAGCAAACCTTAGGACCACAAGCTATGTTGAGTTTAGCCAGAATTAGAATAGCACTGGGACGGGACCTTGGAGGTCTTCTAATCCAGGCCAGTGGTGAAATCTAAAATTTGTTACTACCGGTTCTGTGGGCGTGGCTTGGGGGGGGTGTAATGTAACTGGCTGGCATGGCCAATTTTTTTTTTTTTACTTTTAAAAGCATTTTTTCAGGCCGAAGAGGTTGTAGAAAAAATGCTTTTAAAAGTTAAAAAAAAGCCTCTGATGATTGTGCAGCTCAGCTGGGCATGGGGGGGGGGGCAGGGATTTTTGCTACCGGTTCTCCGAACTACCCGCCTCCATCGCTACCGGATTGGGGGATCCGGTCCGAACCAGGAGCATTTCACCCCTGGTCCAGGCCCCTGCTCAGGCAGGAAACCCTACACCATTTCAGACAGGTGGCTGTCTACTCTTTTCTTAAAAACCTCCAGTGATGAAGTACCTACAACTTCTGAAGGCAAAGTGTTCCACTGGTCAATTGTTCTGCGTTGTCCCAGGGAAGGAAATTAGGGAAGAAAACGGATAGACAAAGGGATGCCCTTTAGTACCACTCACCTTTCCACAGCCTGGGGGTCCCCAAAGAATGAGTGAGGGGATTTCGTGAGCCTCCAGCAAGGACCGCAAGAGTGTCTCTTTCCCCAACACCTGGTTCTGCCCCACATAATCTCTCAGATGGCTCGGCCGCAGCTTATCGGCCAAAGGCTTCCCTTCCAGTTTTTGGGCCAGGCTTTCTCCCCGCAACAGCGGCTCCAAGGCTTCTGGTGCTGACTCCGGATTCTCCCCCCGCCGCTCTTCCCCCTTTCCCAGATTTGGAGAGGTAACAGCGCCCCGGGATGCCCCCACTTGGGCTCCTCCGGAGTTTCTACGTCTGTGGAAAAGGGAAAACACCGGGGAAGAACCGAGGTCATTCCCCTGCTCCTCTTCTTTGTTTCTCCGCTCCGGAGATTGGGAGAGCCGCATTTTCTTAAAGCAGGGCTGCTGGGCCAGAGGAGGCAGCCCCGCTGTTGCTGTGGGTTTCGGGGCGCTGTTGCTCCTGCCTCCGACCTCTCCGGTGAGCAAGTCTTCCCCTTCGCCCTGCAGCTGCAAACAGGTATCCAGATGTGAGTTGATGCACGCAGAGGGAAGTTCCATCAGGCAAACCGGGCAGCTCACCAGCGGCTCTTCCTGCGTAATACCTCCTTCCATTTCCCGGCAGGAGTAAGGCAGGGCAGTGGGACCCCTAAATGAACACTAATCGGTGGCTTCTTCCTCTTGGGGAAAGTGTCTTCTTTGATCAATCCCTTTTAGACCCTTCCCGACAAAACAAAAACAGAGGAGACGTCCAGGAAAAAGTTTGCCTCTGGGCTCCCCAGTAACCACAACATGCTCAAGAAGGAAGAACAGCAAAGTCACCGCCTCTTTCTTCGGCGGGCTGCTTACAGACCCACAGACTGTCGGGAATTGTAGTTCTTCCGCCCGCCTGCAAAAACTACCCAGGATTTAAATTTCTACATGCAATACATTTAATTCTCTCTCTCTTTTTTTTGCTCGAACTTTAGAGCGGCGCGGGAATATATAGATATTTTAAACCTGTATAGTTCGAGGATAAAAATGCGGTCGCTTGTGTGCGCTTTTAACAGCGTTTTCCAGCGAAATCAATTGCTGATAGGGAGAAACGTTACACACACGTACAAACACACACTGGAAGAGACAGACAGACAGACAGACAGACGAAGGTGGCGGGTTAGGCTGCCAAGGTGACCTGCTATTAGAGCTGTTCAAACTTGGCGATTTTAAGGTGTGTGACTTCCACCTCCCAGAATCCCGAACTGGCCATGTTTCAAGCGTAAAAAACACCGAGAGGAAAACAGCAACTTCTATTTCATCTATTTCAGGAGTCATGACAGGACAGCAAATTATTTCCCGAGTTGTTATATAGGTACACTTTAAAAAAAAAAAGCAGTGGCAGTGTAAAAAATGTGATTGGTTGCAATTTTATGATGATAGTCAAATCTTAAACTGAAGTTGGCAGAGCTGTAAAACTGCTAAAAGGGTGAATGCAATTTTCCTGATTCCAAGTTATGAGAAATGATATCTCTGTATTGTTCTTCAGTGATGCATCTCATTGCATGGCCCGTTATGGTGCCAAATGTCAGAAAGGATATAATTAAATCCAGCAGACCGTAAAGATGATTAGAAAAATGGAAAATTCAAGAGTCGAGTAATTTTTAGAAAAATAAAGGGGATATATTATCAAATATGAGGGGATCCTTGGTGCTCTGTGAGCATCTTCGTGTAGATGTTTCATTACTCAAACTAGGTAACATCATCAGTGCTAGTAAGGAATGGGGTTTGCTCTCAGTTTTCATTTGGTATTGTTTACTTCTTGTTGGTATTGTTAGTTGATGTTAATCTTGGGGTTAATCTATGTTCATCTTGGTGTTTTATTGCTGGTGGGGCGGTGTTTTAATCTTATTGTTTCCTTTTTTGGATTGTTGATTGTCTCTTTTGCACAGTATGTCGATGTTGTTTATGTCTGTGTGTCTATTAATGGCAATTTGTCAGAGTGCCATGCTTCTAGGAATTCTTTAGCATTTTTGGACTTGGCTTGGTCTAACATAGTGTTCTGCCCCAGCTACGGATCCCAAAGAATGTAGCACACACAAACTCCCAACAAAACTCAGTTTACTTCAAAGCACAGTCTTTTGCAAATGCAGGCTGTTAATAAAATGTTCTTAACAATCTGCCAGAAATTCCACAGATAGGATAGTGTCTTACAAGAGTTCGCACAAAGCCCAGAAGCCAGGTTTGCAGAGAAAATCCAAACTCAATGATCAGCGAATGAACGAACGTTGTTTCCTGCAGCTTTTTACAAGCTGTGTGCAAACTTAAATAGGCTAAGGGAGTGGCCAATTAGCCCCAAGCCTTACTCTCGAGGAGACCTCCTCCTGAGGAGCCACTCCTGCCTTTTGGCAGCTCTGCATGCCTGTGCATTGAGAAGAGGCTCCTCCACTTCATCCTCTTCATTTAAAGGAGCCTCTAGAGGTTCTGAAGGCCCAGGTTGAATCCCTGCCGCTGGCACTACATCTTCTTCAGCCTCCTCTCTGTCCGACTTGAGCGCCAGCTGCACAGGCTGCTGGCGCGACATCACACCAGCCTCCTCGTTATCAGGATCAGCAACAATCCGCACAGGCCGCTGGCAGGCCACAACACATAGTCACAGTTTCCCAGTTGAAACTATGGTTAAGTCTGTCCATATGTTGAGAAATTAAGGAGTTTTCATCATGTCTACTGACTGTTAGTTGGTGTTAACAAATGTGTTCTGCTATTAAAGTGGGCTAAGATTTTTTTCTCATTATTCTAGAGGTTATTACTTGAAAAAGGGATTCCAGAAGAGTAGACAAGGACATGCCCACTACTGACTTCAGGAGCCACCCCTTGAGTTGTCAAGATGTTACTGCATTTTATTTTTGTTTTATAAAGAATAAGAGTTATGGAATGTAAATCATAATTTATATGATTACATAATTTATATATCTTTTATTATATGACAAAGTTAAATGTATTCATGTATCATATTAATAACAACATATTCTTTCTTAACCATATACCTACCATTCAGTTCATAAATGCAGTGAAATGTGCTCAATTGGAGCAGTGAAGAAATAATAGCTTTGCCTGAATAGATGTTGCACATGGGGTCTTCTTCTAGTTCCTTTGTAAAGCTGACACCCATTATGAGGTGGTGATTAGGAGGCTGGTATAGAGAACTATGGAGACTTTAATGCCAGTTGGCAGGGTTAGCCATGCTATCAGTTTAGCCACCTGTTTTGTTTTGTTTTGTTTTGTTTTTTATTTATATGCCGCCCTTCTCCGGAGACTCAGGGCGTCTTACAATGCATTAAGCAATAGCCTTCATACTTTTGTATATTTTTATACAAAGTCAGCTTATTGCCCCCACAACCGGGTCCTCATTATACCCACCTTAGAAAAGATGGAAGGCTGAGTCAACCTTGAGCCTGGTGAGAATTGAACTTGCAGTAATTGCAGGCAGCTGGATGTTAAATGCTGCCTTAGTAGGAGGCATTAGCCTCCTACGCCACTCAGGCTGGGTTTTATTAGACCCAGCTTCATCCTGGGTTATGAAAGCAGTCAGAGTGGTAACCTGTGATTGTGGTGTGGTGTTTGAGGAAGGGGGTGATAACTCCTGCCTGGAAGATGGCAATAGTACAGTCCCACGGTGGGATGAAATCTATTTACCTTCCCTACTGGTTCGGAAGTGCATGCGCGTGCACTGGGAAGCCTTGATAGGTGGATGAAAATGCCAAATCCACCCTATAAAGAAAATATGTATAAAATGTTTTATAGGTGGCATCTCCCACCTGCCAGATTGGCAAAGATCTTTCCAAATACCTCTCCACTATTTTGGAAATGTAAACACCAAAAGGGAACATTATCACATGTGGTGATCTTGTCATAAGGCAAAACAATTCTGGCAAATAATTAAAACACAAATAGAAGAAATCATAAATCAACAAATAGAAATGAGGCTAGAAACTTTCCTACTGGAAATAATTTCAGGGTCATATGAAAAAGAAATACTATACTTAATCATTCACATAATTACAGCAGCACGAATAGCTTTCACCCAGAACTGGAAAAATAACAATATACCATTAGAAGACAATGTGATTAGAAAAATTATGGAGTGTGCGGAAATGGATAAGCTTACCAAGGAGATACAAGAAAAAGATGAAACAGAATACTACCTAGTCTGGGGGAGATGATATAAATAGTTGGAGGAAAAGGGGGGAAAAAAGTACAAGGGAAGACTAAATAATGGTTAAATTAGGTGGAGAAATATAGGAAGAAATGGGAAGAAATAAAACTTGTGGAAAGGAAATTAGGTACATGTTTATGTCAAATGTAAATAAAATAATTAAAATAATATAATATATTGGTATCTATATGATATATTAAAAATATATGTATAAAAGATATATTAAGATAAGAGAGAGAAAATGCATAAATATGGATTACTGAAGCGAAACTGTTGAAAAGAAGAAGATGTAAATATCTGTTTTTGTTTGTTTTAAAAAAAACCTGTTTAATAAAATATATTTAAAAAGAAGAAGAAAATGCCAAATCCATTCTAGATTTCTGGCTGTTTGTGCAACCAACCATAAAATTTATTACCGGTAAATGTATATACTGCTTGACTCAGCAAATCTGGGTGGCTATTTATTATTAAAATGGTTGGAGATCAACATGCAATTTTTGAAAATCCATGTTTCTTGTCTATTCTACAGAGAATCCTTTATTCCAGATATTTTGTTTCTCTTCTATATTTGACTGTTAATCCATCTCAGGGGACCTTGGCCAATTTTATTTTTCCTTCACTTTGCCCTCATTACTGTCATTTGCCAGCTCATATGAATATTTCTAAAGAGGTTCCCCATGGCCCATTATCTTGAGAAAGATGGGATAGTTTCAAGGATTTAGCAGTTATGAAAACATTTGATAATCACACTACCTAATCCAACAGGGGTTAAGGAGAAAGTAATGGAAGGAATCAGAGAAGGTAAATAAAAGCATCCTTATTTATTTTTAGGATGCTTCAGGAATCTTGAACCAATTTACAAATTATAAATTGGGCAATCAAATCAATACATTCAAAACAATATAGAAACCATACACAGTTTTTTAAAAAGAGAAGGAAGGGAATAAATCCATAAACAGAATACATTCACGCTACATCCATATAGGGAAGGCTTTTATGAAGAGAAATATTTTCCATAAATATCTAAAAGATGTGACAGTAAAAATTTCACTGGGGAGAGTATTCTGTGGGTCCACTGGACAACTCTCCCAATGATTTCTATAATCAACCAGTACTGTAAAGATTGATCTGTCAGATAGTGTAACCCCAAGATTGTTTCGAACCTTGTGTTTCATAAGTAAAACTCTGAACCTGGTTTGTTAGGTAATTAGTAGCCAGTTCTATTGGTTCAATGGAGATGTATTATATAAGTGGCTAGGTGCCCCATTTGGTACCCTGGATATTGTATCATGCAGCCGCTGTTTTTCTGAAGGTTGGGGGGGAAACCCAATGTTCAATATTTTCTACTTCTATTTGTTTTCCTTTTTACAGATAATAAACAAGAGAAATTGAGGGAGATATTTCTATACTGATCTGTGAAACTACAATGAATAAACATATAATTGAATACCATCCAGAGTTCTATCAATTTAACCAGCTACACAACATGAACACGCAATATTACAACAGTGGAGAGAATGGAGTCACGTTTTTTCATAATTTGGACTCTGTGAAAAGTATTACAACTGACAATGAGGTATGTGTATGTCTCTGGGTGTATTGTTGCTAATTATCTACTGTGCTAATTGCACAATTATTCATTGTGCAAATTGTGGCTGTGGCGCCCATATATTCTTCATCTTCACAGCCATTTTGGGAAACATGGCAAAAGAGTGAGTTTGTTTGCTCAGAATTGGCAAAAAAAATTCTAAGTTTATTTAACTTAAAAGTTGTTCTGATCAGGTTTATTTCTATCCTGATACTGTATATCACTGAATAGTTTCCAGTAGCATAGTATCTTACACAGGGGGATGGAAAGGTATTTATATTTTTGTCTCTCTCATTTGCAGTACAGAGTTAGAATAGAATAGAATAACAGAGTTGGAAGAGACCTTGGAGGTCTTCTAGTCCAACCTCCTGCCCAGGCAGGAAACCCTACACCACTTCAGGCAAATGGTTATCCAACATCTTCTTAAAAACTTCCAGTGTTGGAGTATTCACAACTTCGGAGGCAAGTTGTTCCACTTATTAATTGCTCTAACTGTCAGGAAATTTCTCCTTAGTTCTAAATTGCTTCTCTCCTTGATTAGGAGAGGATTCTCTCCTTCTCTCCACCCATTGCTTCTTGTTCTATCCTCAGGTGCTTTGGAGAATAGTTTGACTCCCTCTTCTTTGTGGCAACCCCTGAGATATTGAAACATTGCTATCATGTCTCCCCTAGTCCTTCTTTTCATTAAACTAGACCTACCCAGTTCCTGCAACTGTTTTTCATATGTTTTAGCCTCCAGTCCCCTAATCATCTTTGTTGCTCTTCTCTGCACTCTTTCTAGAGTCTCAACATCTTTTTTACATTGTGGCGACCAAAACTGAATGCAATATTCCAAGTGTGGCCTTTCCAAGGCATTATAAAGTGATATTAATACTTCACGTGATCTTGATTCTATCCCTCTATTTATGCAGCCCAGAACTGTGTTGGCTTTTTTGGCAGCTGCTGCACACTACTGGCTCATAGCTAATGAGTTGCTTCAATGAAAGTGCCCCATTAAGGTGCCCCCCATTAATTATGAACTAATTATTTAACAATAATATTGTATGAAAAATTAATGTAGGGAAAACATTGCTTCTTTTTAAATAGATACCTCACCAAATCCTCTTTTCACTTGTTTACAGAATGATTGTTTCATTTGACATAAAGGCTTCCTTTTCTTTTGTTTCTGGCTTCTTATCTTTTCCCTCCCTTCTTCCTCTATCCACCTGTCAGGTAGATATCTCAGTTTTTCTGTCTCTGGCTTCTTTGCACTCCAGCCTTCAACTGCTTATCTCTCATGCATTGACTAGCTGGAATGAAGAAGAAATCCTTTCCCAGGTTTCATTCTCTTCTTTCACTTTGGCCACAAAGATGGCCAGGTGTTCTATTTGCACCACAATGAACAAGTTTCCTGATTGGTAGATTTTCCTGCTTCCCCTTCGTCTCCACCCAGACCAGGAAAACAAGCACCAATTCCTTTCCTTTCTGTGGGAATGTCTTTTGAGGATTGATAGATTGAGGAAATACCCCCTTGGGCTAGAAGGGAAAATTAGGCAGAGTTGTGCACAAAGAAATTAACAGTATTTTGCTATTCCTCTGACAATGGTGGGGGGGGAGCCCACAAAAGTCCAGGCTTTTATGACAGCCCAGAAATCTACTGTGAAATAGCTGTTGAAGGCAGAGAATGGGGATGGGAGGGGCACACCAGGAGAACATATACCAGTCAATTGAGACATTTACATAAGATGGAATGAAGCATTTTAGGCCATCCAGGCTTCCTTGCTTGTATCACATCTGACGCAAGAAAACTCAAATAGAGACTGTCTTCTTTACATCATGAGGAAGGAGGGGTGACCATAGTGTTATCCAGTCCTGCCTTCCCAAAATAAGCCAAAATAGCGCTGGGACGGACCTTGGAGGTCTTCTGGTCCAGGCCCCTGCTCAGGCAGGAAACCCTACACCATTTCAGACAGGTGGCTATCTACTCTTTTCTTAAAAATATCCAGTGATGAAGCACCTACAACTTCTGAAGGCAAAATGTTCCACTGGTTAATTGTTCTGAGTTGCAGGCGATCTATCTTTACTATGAGGCAACCAGGAAGTGCAAACCAAACCTTAGTTTCCTTTGTCTCTCTGGATTCTTTTGTTTTTTGGCTAGTTTGCTTATAAGGAAACGGTCGGCTAATTCTTTACTTATAGGTCACCAAAGCAGCAAACTACCATTTTATCACAGCAAATGAGGCTATCATGCACATACACTTCAGGAGTCCTTCAAAGAATTCTGAGAGGTATGTTAGAGAACTGCAATATTATAGAAGCTGCAGATCAAGGAAACCCACAAAAACCATAGCAGAATGGCAGAATGAAGAACTGGCAAGCTTACTCTCTTCTTGAGAAGCTTACACTGGCTGCCCATTGGGAAAAGTTGTAAATCCAGATCTAGACAGCAGCCAATTTTGTGAGTGGCCTTTCCTGAAGAAGTGACCCAGGGCAGACAAGAGTATTCTTTTCAGCTATTCCAATTGCTAACCAGCTCTGTTGCAATACTTATCTGCTCCTTACATAATCCTGTTGGCTCTTGAGCTAATGTCTTTGGGAGGCGATGCAGGAGGATTGAATGTTTGGTTTAATATTTCTGACAGGGTCTAAGTTAGAGCTTTGAGAAGCTGTTTATTAATCCCTCAGGGTGCATTCTGATGAGGCTTTTGTGAAACCTCTGCACCTAGGGCACTTTATGAAGTGTCCAGACATTTTTATCATCTTTTCAGTCTTTCGTTTTGAGTCTTTCCTGCCTCTTTTCCCATCTGTTGCCTTTTTGCAGAACAAAAAGCTGCAAAGGAAGAAAATTCATGGAAGCCTCATTAAGGCATCTGATTTTTAGAGGAGGTGTTGTGTATCATGAAGACTGTTTTATGACATTATGATTATATGTGGTTGTAAATTGCCACAAGTCTGGTATAGAAATCCTGTAAGTAAATAATCCCTGATTCCATACAACTGGATAATAAATATCCAGTTATAATAATAATAATAAATATTCTACATAATAAAATAAATTATATAATCCCATTAAATTATAAGATTGAAAATATTGCCCTACAGACAATTGTTCATGGAGAGCATCCAGTTACACCCAGATATGGAAGTGATCTTGTTTTGAGATGCAAGGCTTGTTGTTTCAAGAATGCCATGCCCAGGGGCCTATAATTATGACTGTGTGCTTGGTGGTTAATCTAAATGGCTTGGAACAAGGGTGTCAAACTCGATTTCATTGAGAGCCGCATGAGGGTTGTATTCGACCTTGGGGACTGGGTGGGTGTGGCCAGCTCAAGATCACTCGTGTCGGGGGTGCCTGTGGTGGCCCGAACCCTCTGCCTGCGAAAATGGAGCTCGGGAGGCTGTGACGGCCTCCGGCAACCCTCTGTCAGCGAAAACGGAGTTTAGGAGCTCCTAAACTCCGTTTTCGCTGGCAGAGGGTTGCCGGAGGCCGTCACAGCCTCCCGAGCTCCGTTTTCACTGGCAGAGGCACCGTGGGCTGGTCCTTCCCTGTTTCCAGGGTGGCCCTGCAGGTCAGATCTAAGTACGCCATGGGCTGGATCTGGCCCGTGGGCCTTGAGTTTGACACCCCTAGCTTCGAACCAATACTCTGTTAGAAGACTGGGCATCAGTGGAAGGAATGGAGGCATCCCATTATATTTTATTCTATTCTGCTTGATTAAAGTTATTTTTGTTTGTCAAGAAAAACTGATTGTATGACGTTTAAATAACTTAAATAAACTTAAATAAATAAGAAATCAGAATGTGAATTTCTTTTGAACTTTCATAGGCAGTAGCTTATAGTATAACCACTTGTAAGGAACTGAGAAAATCATTACCTTTCTGTGATACACTATAAGCTGTGTATAGAAAAATCCTTAATTTGTCATTTAATGTAAATGATCTTTGATATCAAGGTTACTAGATCAAAACACAATTGCAGAACACTGCCAAATTTAATTGCGAATTTAGCCAACAATGTAAGAGAAGAAACATTACCAGATATTTATTAAATCCTAATGCTTATTCCATGGTATTGGTTGATTATAAGTTTGATTTCTGTCCTTGAACTGCTTCTTTTTGAATCTCTTGGCATCTGTTTTTCTTTTCCTTCTGTGTGGGCTTCAGCAGCTGCTTTGTGCTTATCACTGAGTGTAGAGAAATATGGAAATATCCTTGAAGAAGATATGTGATAGCCATTGGGAAAACATGATCTTAATACTGAAATACAGGAAAGGGTGAGGAAGAAACTCAAGATAGCTCCAGCTTAACTATCTTTAGTTTAAGAGAGAGGGAAAGAAATGCTATCAGGCTTTCAAGATTCCATTATTATAGCCTACATCAATAAAACAGAGTTCTAGTATTTCTCGTGGTATCTCTTTCCTGACATGATCTATCTTGAAGGACTGAAACAAGGCCATCACCCAACTGGTTTGATTGGTCAATGGATAACAGGCATAAATACATTGAAGGCATGCAAGTCTGCTAGTTTGAGTCATAAAGGACTCTCCAGATGTAATTGGTCTCTTTTCCTGTTTCTTGTTCACCCTCAGTTGCTGCAACCAGGAGAATGACTTGATACCTGACCTCTCTTACCAAGGAGAGGCTTCATTTAGCAACTTTACCTTTGGAGCAAACGAGCTCTACTTATACACAGGACTTCCTTTTTGCCCTCTTTGGTGTTAAGTGTGACACCAGTCATCACAACATTTGAAACTTAACCAAAATGAAGTTCAAGAAAATAAAGATGTTTTAGTAATACCATAGCTAATATCCACCTATTGTTAGTACAATGTGCCTTGTATTTTTTTCAACCCAGATAGTAGATGCTAAGCTTTTTCCATAAAATTATTGCACAGGTAGTCTTCAACTTACGAGGGACTGGAATTTCCATTGCTAATTAATGCAGTCATAAAGCTGACCACGTCACATGGCAATGGCAATCCCTGCAATCCCAGCTGCCCTCATTAACCAAATTCCACAGAGGGTTGTTAGGTTTCCTGACGGCGTTCTTACAACCAATTCATTGGGGAAGCCAGGAGGAAGTTGAAAGTCCCAGTTCACTATAAGCAAGTTGGCAGGCAGGCTGGGAGACGGCACAAGGGAAGTGTGGTGAGGCTCAGGAAATTTGCATGGGAGATGTGTGAGGGTGCAGTGGAAGTGTGGCAAGGCTTGGAGAGAATGCACAGAGGTGCAGCAACTTGTGACTTTCTCAGCTGGTTTCTACATTGACGTTCTGTGGAAGGTGACAGGGAAGGCAGTAGTGAGTTCTACTTACCTTTGCTACCGGTTCGGAATTGAGAGTTCTGCATGCGCAGAGCATCCATGATGATGTCCAGGCGGGTGGGTGGAGTCTCCCGCTGCCGCCACTACCAGTTCTCCCAAACTGGGGCGAACAGGTAGAAACCCACCACTGAGAGAAGGTCATAAATAGCAATCACATGATTGTGGGCTGTTGCAATTGATCCTAAATGCAAGCCAGTGGCCAAGCACCCAGATTGCAATCATGTGACTGCGGGAGTGCTGAGGTAGACAGAACTCTAAGGTCCTGTCATAACCACCAATCATTCAGTGTTGTCATAACTTTGATTAGTTTCTAAGACTGGTCATAAGATGAGGATTATCTGTAAAGAATAATTAGTCTGAGCAGTCTAGCATGTCAGATACAGCAACATAAAGTAACTTGATTCCTGTAAATTGGCTTGTTTTGGAGCAATTGCTATGGTTTACGACAGAGGTCTCCAGCCCCCAGTCTGCAGCCCAGTGCCGGGCTGTAGCCTATGCGGAACTGGGCTGCAGAAGTGCCGGCCGAGTGTATGCATAAATGTGTTGTGTGTGTTTGAAGCTGCATTTGTGAAAGCGCGCAAAACCATCCCCTTTTCCTCTTCACCACCATCGCTGCCACTGCCACCACCAAGCCAGAAAGGTTGGAGACCACTGGTTTACAGGACAATCTTGGGAGATTTCCTGGATTTAGACATTTTGGCTTTTCCTGACTAATGTGTTGTCTATATTGAGTGGCAGCGCTGCTCCAACCTTTCAGGAAAAAAAAATATTTGTCAGCCTTTTGGAAGATACTTTTGGTCCATACTTAGGACCATCTGCATGATAAACTATCCCTAGCCTAGATTGGCTGACTGTAGAGGTCAAGCAGGATTGTTCCTTTGGAGGGGCACTTTCTGGGAATTCCAGAATGGTTGCCTAGATAGCCAAACCAAAAAGCATCCCCAAATATTGCATGGATGCAGATGTCATGTGGTGAAGTCCATTTGACAGGGTCTTTTTGTCACTGAACAACAGTTTAGCATATTTACTCATAAATAAGTTCAGTACGTTACTTGAGCTATAAATTCGAGCTATTGAATTTTTCTGGGAAAAAAAATCTGTAGTTAAACAATCATTAAAGTATAAGGTATAGATGAAGGTCCCTTAGTCAATGGAATTCTCTGCCAAGATGTACCATGTTTCAAAGAGATCTTTGAAAATGTATATATTTTCTCTGAGTTTTAATGGTTGGTGTATTACAGTACATTTGCTATTCATTAATAAGTGTGGTGCATGCTTAGTTTTAAACAATTTTATTGTAGCTGGCTGATTTTCAAAAACTTAAAACTGATACAGCACTCCATGAATTTGTAACATTGGTATTGTATGTTTCATATTATAAGCCATCCTGGAAAATTATGATCTTGAAAAACAGCTATGACTTAAACAGCATGATTTAAAACGATACGCATGAAACACTTCACAAAACATTGAGTCCAACATTGCGTGGAAATCTGTACTTTCAATACACTTAAGTTAGTTCTCAACTTAAGATCAGTTGCTTAGCAACTGTTCAAAGTTATGATGGATGTGAAAAAGAAGACTTATGACCCAGATTCAACATTCAACCAGAGGTGGGACCCCCTCTGAGGTCACATGAGCAAACTTCGGGCACTCAACATTATGATTATATTTATGGTTGTTTGTGGTGTCTCGCAGTCAAGTGATTGTGTTTTACAACTGTTTTGCTGAAAACCAGCTCTTACTTCTGGTTTTTGGCAAAATTGCACCCATAGCAAACCATCAGTTCACTTAACGACCATGGTATTTGCTTTACAACTGCTACATTTACTTTACAACTACCGCATTTGCTTAACGACCACCTCAAAAATTGTAAAATTGGGTCGGTCATGTGACTGACCCGTTTTACAACCATCATTATGGTTGTATGTCAAGGTCTACCTGTATTGTTTCTCAGCCATATAACTTGGCTCCAGCCTAATACTAATCTGGAGAAATTTACCTTTGATTGCATGTCAACACAGTATGATTAATTGGCTTCCTGGTTCATGAAATTAACTTAAAACAATGTGAAAGGTAGCATGGATGCATTTTTATTTAGCTAATGACAATTTGCTAGAAAGAGGATTCATACATAGGCCTCCACATCTGTGCTTGTCTGTCAAAAGAAAGTTATGTTCCTTGCGTTTCTTGAGGCTTGGCATCCGTTTTCTGTTACATATCATGCTTGCTATGTGTTAGCCACTTGTTTGCTGAGTAAAAATAAGATGCAGGAATTTGTTAATTAGTCCCATCAGAACGGGATTTTTCTCTCTAATTACGTGACCACTTTATTATGTTTTGTTTTCTGCTGACACCAGAAAACTCTTTCTTATTTAACTTCAGCTAAAGTTTAACTTAGTCCCATAACATTTCATTCTAATGTTGTGTTCTACAAGTACAGCTTTTCTAACTTTAACATTAACTTATTTATGTGAAGCACATAGGAATTAAATTAGGTTATTTCAGCTTTTAGAAATGTTTTTTCCTGAGACTGGCATCCTAAAAATCCAGTTGAGCTGGATAAATGTACAGTATGTGATGAAAAACTAGGTGAGTTTTTCATGTAGCTTTTACCACTGAAATGGTTGCTGTTGAAATTAAGTCATATGGAAAGTCAGTGATTTGTAGTTTCTTCAGATCTCTCAAGCACTAGATAACTTGTGATCTGTTGGGTCATTGTTTCAGAGCAGGTGTGAAATCTAAAATTTGTTACTACCAGTTCTGTGGGGGGTGGCGTGGGGGTGGGGGTAATGTGACTGGGTGGGCGTGGCCAACTTTTTTTTTTACTTTTAAAAGCATTTTTTCTACAACCTCTTCGGCTGAAGAGGTTGTAGAAAAAATGCTTTTAAAAGCCTTTGATGATCCCAGCTGAGCCGCGTGATCATCAGAGGCTTTTTTTTTACTTTTAAAAGCATTTTTTCTGCCGAAGAGGTTGTAGAAAAAATGGTTTTAAAAGTTTAAAAAAACAGCCTCTGATGATTGTGCGGTTCAGCTGGTCATGGGGGCGGGGCGCAGGGATTTTTGCTACCGGTTCTCCAAAGCACCCGCTGCCATCGCTACCGGATCGGGTGATCCGGTCCGAACCGGGAGCATTTCACCCCTGTTTCAGAGATATTTCCTCACATAAACAGAGAAATTGAATGACCACCAAAGGACAAAAATCAGTGGGAGCAGAACTTTAGCCCTTCCTTCCTTCCTTCCTTCCTTCCTTCCTTCCTTCCCCCTTTCCCTTTCCCTTTCCCGCAAGCAAGAAAGTGGCTCCCTCCCTCCTTCCTTTCTTCCTTTTCCTCCCCCCTTCCCTCCCTTCTTCTGGAAAAAAAAGAACCGAGCATGCTGTCATCTGATGATCTCTCCCCCACCCACCCACCATCCATCCATCACCCCAATGTATGCAGAAACAGCAAATTCAGTTGGACAAACGTGCATAAGTGCAAAGCAACATCAATATATTATAGCTGGATTAGATAGGAGCCCAGAGCAGGGTATATTTAGAAGCTTCATTAGTCTATAAAATACTGGTGAAAAATAAAGTATAGGAAATCAGAAACTACTAATAGCCAATTTCATTTGACACATCTCCCATTTCCTTTCTGAATACAGCCACCAAGCATTTACCGGTAGTACTGGATGTCTTCCTGTCAGGGACCTGAGGAGTTCAAAACATTAAGATTACAGCGACCTCCAGTGGTGAGAAAATATGTAAAGGAAAATGATCTACCATTCCTCAAAGCTTTCCCCTGAATAATAAAACCCCCTTTTTTGGTCCTTGTTCATTGGAAAGCCTCACAGTTACAATGATAAGTAGATAAATCCCCCATGGTAGGTTTGGGAACCATAAAGGTATAGGCTGTATACACTGTACATCAGTGTATTATTAAGTGCACGGTGCTTCCAGCCCAGCATCACACCAGGGTAATATGGAAAACGTGCTCTTGTCTTCTTCTGGAAGATCTTTTTCAACTTCCCAGATTTCTAGCTTATGTCCTTTGGATTTCCTGCTATTATTCCCTGTAAGGAATGTGGGGAAATTCCATTTCAAGAGGCTCACACTCTGAAAAAGTTAAAGGAAAGTGGTTGATCGAAGTAAAAAGAGAAAAGATAATTCGTGCCAAAGAAGAAAATTAAAAGCAGGGAAATGAACAAGGAGAGGAGGTTTCCTCTTTCAGACGGATTTTAAAAGAGGTCAGGGCAGCTTCCATTTTATCCTTCTCTTTTGACATTTGCTTTCTCTTTTCTGTGAGTAACTGAAAGCTAAGTAACTGGAAAACTCCACTTAGCAACCTCAAAGCTGAAGAAAGTGGTTTCAAAATAGAGAGGGTTTTATTTTATGGACTGAGAACTGAGCAGGATAAATTTGTTGGGCTTAATTAAGCCTGCAGGCTAAAGAGAGCTTCTGGTGGAAACCAGCTTCACTTGTTTATTTCTTCTCCCTTTGCTTTTTTCCTTCCCATTTTTCTTCCAGGACTTTGAGGTGGCTATATTTATAATTCTTCATTGGTACCCGTTCTGGGAAAGGGGCTTAGCTTTAAGGATACGCCTCTGCCTCAGGTTGGGTTACTTAAAGAAGGATGAATTGCTTTCCCCTTCCTCTTCTTGGTTAACAAGCTGCAGAAAAAGATTTCTCTGAGGTAAAATGGTTGATGGTAGAACACCTTGTTGGCTTATTCTGGGAATTGCAGGCAGGACACCACTGAGTTGTGGAAGATTTGAATATTTCTCATGGAACCTGCAGAACCCAAGGCAGGTATGAGGGCTGTGCACCCCGTTACAGCCCTCTATCTAAATAGGCAAACCCCACTTAGATCAGCCCATGTTCATTATGTCCCTACAATGTACGCTGATCAAGACAAGAGACCTGACAAAAGGCACTTTGCAGGGAAAAAAAATCAGTACTAGAGCTAAGTGTGGTGGCAAATTGTAGTGAATATACCAATCAAAACTGTCTTTCAATTTTTGTGACCATCTGCATGCTGAAGATTGTGCATATTCTTGGGGTGCAACTTTTAGGATTTAGGAAGAAATAGGGAGAAATAGTTCAGACAGATTTAAGGGACAAGAAATTTTGATCAGTTCATGTGAATGGATTGCAGTACAACAATTTGGTTCTGGTCTCAATTCTCCAACTAATTTAATCTAGGCTCTTTGACACTGCCATGCCTATTTACTTATTATTATATTTTTACCTCATCTTTACTTTTGGTCAGTTTAAGGCAACACACATAATTAATGTTCCTGCTTCCTATTTCCCCACAGCCTTAAATGAGAGAAAGTGAATGATTCAAAATCATCCAGCCTTTTAGCTTTCATGTTTAAGGGGAGTAGAACTGATTTCTCCTGATTTCTAATCCAACACATTGACCACTACATCAAATTAGCTTTCAATACTATACACATAATATAATGTGGATGCTGCACATGCTTGTTAGTAATCCTGGGATAATTTCTGAGTCTTTATTCTAATATTCTAAAAAGAGAAGTAATATCAGTTCTCTTTTTCTTTATATATTGCTAATTGCTACAAGGGCTTCCGATGATAGACGTAGTAGTTTAGTGCATTTAGACTTAAAGTTCCCAAGTTCTCGAATTTGATTTTAAGACAATCTATATTTTCCCAACCTTATATGTTAGGAAATATTTATGTGAATATTTAGGAATATTTTTTAGTTTAGTTTAGTTTATTTCCAATTTATATACCGCCCTTCTCCCTGAGACTCAGGGCGGTGTACAGCCAGAAATAAAAACATGAAATGCAAATATTAAAAACAATTAAAATATATATAAATTTGGCCAACAAACCAATTAAAATATTTAAAATTTCTTCTTAAGCCAGCCCGGCTTGTTGGAAACAATATGTTTTAAGGGCACGGCGGAAGGCATTGAGGTCATGAATTCTCCTTATCTCTGGGGGGAGCTGGTTCCAGAGGGTAGATGCCCCCACAGAGAAGGCTCTCCCCCTGGAGGTCACCAGCCTACATTGTTTGGCTGATGGCACCCTGAGGAGGCCCTCTCTGTGGGAGCGCACGGGTCGAAGGGAGGTCGTCGGTAGCAGCAGGTGGTCTCGGAGATAGTTAGGCCCTATGCCATGGAGCGCTTTAAAGGTGATCACCAACACCTTGAAGCACACCCAGAAGACCACCGGAAGCCAGTGCAGCTCACGCAGGAGCGGTGTTACATGGGAGCGCCATGTTGCTCCAATCACTACCCGCGCGGCTGCGTTCTGGACTAGTTGGAGCCTCCGGATGCTCTTCAAGGGGAGCCCCATGTAGAGAGCGTTACAGTAGTCTAGGCTTTTATATTTGCATGAAACAGAAATGTTTCACAATCAAATCATAAAAATTAACATGGATCTCCCAGCTTTCTTTGGCTAAGGACTTTTGTATATGGTTTTATATTTGCATGAAACAGAAATGTTTCACAATCAAATCATAAAAATTAACATGGATCTCCCAGCTTTCTTTGACTAAGGACTTTTGTATATGCTTTTATATTTGCATGAAACAGAAATGTTTCACAATCAAATCATAAAAATTAACATGGATCTCCCAGCTTTCTTTGGCTAAGGAGAAAATTCCAGTTAAATTTCTCATGAAGCTCATTTAAGGAGTTCCCAGAGATCACACCCTTATACAAATTAAGAAAAACAGATTTGATGTCTAATTAAACACTTTGGGGAGGCATCTAGAAATAGCCCATCTATTTTTTAGAACTGCAAAGCAGAGAAAACGTGACTTCACAAGTGCCAAGTGAAAAAGGTGGTAGGTCCAGCTTTGGATGGGCCAAGCATGTGTTTTTTCCTTGTAAGGGTTTGTGCAGTTGTAACCCAGACATCAGGTTTCATAGCCATGTGAGAGATAATGGATCTTTGACAAGAAGTTGACAACATTTGTGCATCATGGAAATTTAAAAACCTGTAGATGCCAATAGAGCAGCAGGTGCTGTTGAAACGAAAGCTGTAACCAGTGACTCAGAAAGTGGGGATGTAAAGTCTAGTTGATTTCTACATGATGGCATTCAGATGAAGTAACTTTTGGATGCTAATCCACTCTGTGATTTTTGACCGTGTTGTTTTCTTTCAAATATAGAAACATAGTAAGTTAAACTATATTAAAAAGAATGTGTAGAGAATTATTTTACGTAATGTTGAAAATCTTATTGTTCAAAAACTATTTCCAAAAGTATGATTTAGGAAAATTTTTATGCAAGTCTGGTTTACTGAATATAAGATACTGAATTTACTGCTTTTTTAAAAAAAACAGTCATATTTCTATGGGCTAAGTATAGATTTAGAGCTAAGTATAGCATTTGGGAGCAGTTATTTTTCATATTTTCTCTATTTTGGATTATGGCTGGTCTTCATTAGATAGTTATATAGTAAAAAGTCTGCTCCACTGAAGATGTAAATGACAATAGTTTGAATTTTGTTGGATGTTTGTATTCTAATTAAGGAAGACAAAGTAAAACATTCATCTTGTAGCTCTTGAATGGGAAACTGTTGACATAAATTGTTCATTGCTTTAATTCACTTCTTAATTCATTTGTTTCAATGAGGGATGTCAGCTAGGGGTGGCTTCTACTTACCTTTACTACCAGTTTGCAATGGAAGCGCGCCCTTCTGTGCATGCACAGATCATCTTTTATGACTTCTGGGTGGGTGGGCGGAGCCTCCCGCCACTTTTACTACCGGTTCTAAACAACCAGACAGAACTGGGAGCAACCCACCACTGATGTCAGCCTAGAATAGTAAAATTGATTTTATTACAAAAAATCTTGATATTTAGATGCTTCTTGAACAATTCAATATTTCCAACAGAAAATCCTGGTCAGTGATTTAAACTAGATTGTTGGCAATGCAAATCTTAACATGTGAATTTTCATATTTTTAATACATTTGATCTTTTTCAGGGAAATTTACTGAAATCTTATCTTTTTCATTGTTCATTATTTCAAAATGTGACATGGGTGAGGTCTCTCCATGGCAACAAAGAGAGAGAAAGCAAGAGTAAGAAGAGTTTACTAAAATTGATAAATGAATTTATTTATTTATTTATTTATTTATTTATTTATTTATTTATTTATT
>WNWU01000003.1:122591-188031 GCA_012654045.1 Ptyas mucosa
ATTTATTTATTTATTTATTTATTTATTTATTTATTTATTTATTTATTTTGTCACATTTCTATGCCGCCCAACTCCCAAGGGACTCTGGGCGGCTTACAACAAAGAATAAAATAATGCGAACAATCCCATAAAAAATGTTAAAAAGAAAAACATTAAACCATTTAAAAAATTAAAAACGTTAAAACACATGCACTCCAATTCGTGGCCAGGTCTCGCAAGATCATTATAACAAGATCAACGGCCCCAGGCCTGCCGGAAGAGCCAGGTCTTCACCGCCTTGCGGAAGGCCAAGAGGGTGGGGGTGGTCCGGACCTCAGGAGGTAATTGGTTCCAGAGAGCCAGGGCAGCCACAGAGAAGGCCCTCCCCTGCGGGCCCGCCAGCCTACATTGTTTAGCTGATGGGACCCAGAGGAGACCGACTCTGTGGGATCTTACCGGTCGCTGGGAGCTATACTTTGGATTCAATCTTAGGAAAAAAACCAAAGACGATACAGGTAGTCCTCGATTTACAACTACAGCTGAGCCCAAAATTTCTGTTGTTAGGTGAGACATTTGTTAAGTGAGTTTTGCCCCATTTCACAAGTTTTCTTGCCACAGTTGTTAAGTGAATCACTGCAGTTCTTAAGTTAGTTATACAAATTGTTAAGTGAATCTGGCTTCCCCATTGACTTTGCTTGTCAGAAGGTCGCAAAAGGTGATCACATGATGCAGGGACACTACAACCGCCATACTGTAAATGTAAACCAGTTGCCAAGCATCTAAATTGTGGTCACCTCCTATGGGAATGCTGCAATGAAAAATGGTCATAAGTCACTCTTTTCAGTGCTGTTGTAACTTCGAATGATCACTAAATGAACTGTTGTAAACTGAGGACTACTTTTATTGTGACAGGTTGGGGAATGGGTGGGGAGAGCATCCTTACAAATCTTCAAGTAAAGCAAAGCAAAGCAAAGCAGATGGAAATTTCCATTTATAAATCTTGAAGAAGGGTCCAAATGAAAGGAAGGGAAATACCAACTAAGATGAACAGCTGGACAAAATATTATTGGAGTATAAAGAACAAACAAAAACAAAGCATTGCAGTTGGAACATAATTTAAAACATTAACTGAAAGAAATACCATAAAGGGGCATGAAAAAAAGTAAGCACAACTAGTGTTGTGTAATATCTTACAAAGGGCACATTAAAAAACCAGACAGAATGCAAATTTGAAATCTATGTCACACTCTGGGTTTCCCTCTTATTGGCTGTGTGATCTGAAACAGAATCATGTTTAAAAACAGATCACGTACAGATCTTCAGTAAGTGTGTAATCATATCCATTGGAATATGTAGCTATCAAGTCCCACTGTGACATAAATATAACCAGTCCCGTCTCAGAGGTCAGTGAATCAAAATAACTCCCCCATAGAGCGTCCTCGTGCCGTAATTTCACGTGCAACTATTCTTGTGGGCAATAAGGGGATGTCGGAGTTCCTCCATTCCCAGTTTAGTGGCATAAATGTGCAATCTCAGCACTTTTTGAAGGAGATGGTTAAGGAAAGCTGAATTAGAGACAATCTATGTGTGTTATAGACCTTATTTATTTGTGTTCTTAGACTAGAGAGGGGAGTAGCTGACATTAAAAAAAAGTAAAGCTTGCCCATGGTATTCTGGCATGAAAGTAGTGGGTTTTGGGGTTTTTTTTTGGAAAACAGAAGACCTCCCAATCCATGGTACATTGGCAATCTGCTCAGCTACAACAAGCCCAACAAAACTGATACGGGATCATTCTCTCTCATTCTTGAACGTGGCCCTGTTCAGCCCTGCTATTTTGATTAAATAGCTTAAATACCTTCTAAGGGAGACTAGAATTACAGCTTCTGTAGCCACTTGCTTTAGAAAGGAAAAGGTTGATCAATCTAGAAAGTGTAAAGCTCTTAAACTAAGTAGCTGTGTCGGCATTATGCGTGTAATTGAAAGGACTGGCTCTTGTGTTTCTATAGCTTGTGGGATAGACACATCTCTTCTCAAGTAACTGCTGTTCTGAAGGAAGTGCTGGCTTTTCAGTTCCTGTCCTCATGGAATTTGCTCCATCATAGAATGGAACCTCATACAGATATGGCTTCAACATAGAAAGGTGTTCGGGGAAGAAATAGTGAACTGAAGCTGGTTCTATGAAAAGCAGAGCTGATGACAGCTGAGGAATGTAGAGTTGGCACAAGAAGATCAGCTGTTCTTAATTCCTCTCCAGACAAGGAGAGGATTTGAGATTACCACATGTGCTCCAGACAGTTGCTCCTTGTGAGGAGCCCACAAGACAACAGTCATGTTTAGAACTCTGGGTGATGAGAGAATAGCCATTTTGCTCAAATCACAGTAAGCACCCTTGAAAGTACACTGGGTTTGCATACTTCTTTTTCTTATCCCTTTTGGAAATAGCTTGTTAACTGCTTTTCAGTTGTTAAGAACTTTTGCATCAACAAATCTGGCAGCACTGGGCGAGTTTCCCTCACTCCTTAGCAGAAGGCATTTTAAATACAAGTTTAAGAACTTGATTTTTTTGTAAGGAATAAACAGCAAAAGGGTGATTAAAACTTTGATTTAGAAAGTTACAAACAAAATAAGGACCCAGATAAATTTGAAATAAGATATTAGAATTAATTATAAGGAATATTTCCCATGGCATTTTTAAAAGAAAAATAATATACCATAATACATTAAAAATTGGACTCTAAAGAGAACTAGAATTGTAAACAGTACAATTAATTGGAAAGAAAATTCAGATTTGCCTTGTTAATATAGAATGAAGCAAACTATTTTAACACTGCCTTTGTTGAATGATGTTTTTGAACAATGGATACACAAGTTAATTTTAACAGTGTCTGCTCTATAAGATGTATTTAAAAGATGCTATGAAAGAGGAACAAGTGTTACCTGACATGATTTAGACTGATTTTAAAATGGATTTTAAAATGACAGGCTGCAAGAATGTCATGAAAAAACATTACACTGGAGATTCAAAAGTAACCTGCTAATATTTCAATGATTAAAAGAGATATACAAATAAGAAACAAATGAGGGACCTAGATAATTTTTCTAGATTGGATTTACAAAAGAGGTTTATTCAAGTTTTAATGAATTTTGTGAGAAGAGACAAGGAAAAAATAAATAAAGGTTTATGACTCCACGTACTGTAAAGAATTTTTAGCAAATATTTGCTTCATTTCCCTGGTAAATGTGGAGAAAGGAAGAACATTGATGATCTACAATTTTCAAAACCATACGGGCAAATATCTTATATTTAATCCATATAATAAACCGCCATGGTATTTCCCCAGTGATCTGTGCATCAATAAGATATGGCTGAGACACTTCTGAGTAGCATCTTTTTTTGTGCTAGAAATAGAAAATGAGAGAGAGAGAGAGAGAAAGCTAGAGTGGATGAAGCTAAATTTGGGACAGGATAAGAGGGCTTCTGAGGTAAAAGAAGAGTCTGTTTCATAACAAGATGTTGCTCTTCTCAGATTTCTCCATCCCAAGAACTGAGCTGCTTGACACAGCAGCAATTTACAAAGGCTTTCGTCAACATTCTTTTTCCTGAAATTGTCATTCATTGGGGTTATTTCTTGCCAGCAGTCTAGTTAATTAAAATGTTGACTTTCCCATTGTCAAAATAAGGGTGACATTTCCATTTATCCCTTTCTACTAGTCTGTTAAACCAGTTCTTTCCATTGTAATCTGTTACCAGTTTTAACCTGTCAAATTCCCTTTTGTGCCTTATATAACAACAACAACAACAACAACAACAACAACAACAACAATGCTAGACATGACCGAGTTGCTAAATGAATCCACTGGTCATATATAAAAAATACGACTTACCTGTATCCAAAAAGTTGTGGGAACATAAAGTGGAAAAAGTTATAGAAAATGAGAAGGTGAAGATCTTGTGGGACTTTCGAATACAGACATATCGTCACTTGGAACACAACACACCAGATATCACAGTTGTCAAAAACCGAAACGTACAATTTATTGACATCGCGGTACCAGGAGATGCCAAAGTCAAAGTAAAAGAACTGGGAAAAAACATAAAATATTGCAACCTGGCCATCAAAACTACACAGCTATGGATGAAACATGTAACAGTGATACCCATTGTCATCGGGGCACTTGGTACCATGTCCAAGAATTTTATAAGATGCATCAACAAATTGCAGCTTCCTGAAATAACACCAGCGGAACTGCAAAAAACTGCGCTACTTGGAACATCATCCATCTTAAGAAGGTACTTGGTTGATACATGGGACGCTGGCAGCAATCTGTATCAACCATTAGCACCAGTCAATGGTATTTGTGATGCATTTTTGAATGTTCAGTTGACTGAGTTTCATGTTTAATGAATAAAGTAAATAATAATAACAACAACAACAATAATCTATAATATACATTGTGCCTTACAATATAATAATAATCTAGTACAAGGATTGGTAACGTTCCCCTTTCAGGATCACACCTATAGCTCCAAAATTCCCATTTGCTAGATCTCATAGCTCTCTCTGGTATGTTTGCTAAAAACTGACAGCCACAGTTTTGTGTCTCTTTAAGATGTACAACACCACCAATTGACATTGTTTTGACTTCAGTTGGTTTGGTTTGTCTGATTTCTTCTACGTCCTAAAATATGGACTCATCATCTACCTTTATAAATTAAACAATTATAACACGGATATTTTAAAATTGGGACGTGTTAAGCTGAAATAAAGAAAGGTATGGTTGTTATCAGGAGTTAGCAAGTTAGGGTGTTAAAAGCAGACCAGATCATTGGTTCCATTTCTAAAAGTTTCTACAAGCAATCAGTTCAAATTTCTGGGGGAAAATGACATACCTCTCAGAAGCTTGTTGGATGAAAGTAGAGAGATAAAAGGAAGGGTGCCCAGCAGAAAGAGAAAACATGGCATGTACCAGCAGCTTAAGAAAAACAACCTGTACCATTCCTCTTACAGAAAGCAGAGCAAAACCAGTATCATCTTACTTTCTCTAACTCAGGAGGTATTTTTCCTTTTGCAAAAAATGTCTGCTATTATTTAAGCAAACTATCTGAATTTAAGTTAAAACACTTTTAAACCTTAAAATTTACCTTAAAATAAATATCTGCATTTACGATTCTAGAGTAATTTTTAGCATGTATAGAAATTATTGTCTGATTTATATAAGACAGCGTTTAGCCGTTTTCACGAAGTTTTAGCCAAACTTTTAAATTTGTTAAAAATGCATTAATTTCAAAAACTTTTTTTTAAAAAAAAATATTCCTTCTGCACCTGTTTTAAGACAGGAAATAGTGGGAGGAGGAAATGGCAGCACAGAGCCTCCAAATGACTAGCCAAAACCCTACAGAGAAGTTGTGTTGAATCAACACAGAAAGTATGCGTCTCCATTTTTTTTCCCAAAAACTGTTTGAAAAGTAATCTCTTTTCAAAGTCTCAACAGGCTGCCATCCTCTGACTACTTGCTTTTTTTTTTAAGTTGGCAGGCTTATTGCATGGCTCATTGACAATTTTAGTCTCTGTTGGAAATAACACGTGTTCTACTTGTGCAGAAATTCTCCTTTAGAAAAGGCAATGAAAAGTATGTTATCACTTTTACATATGCAACGCATAATGATATGAATAAATGTATATGTCTGCAATATATATATATATATATATATATATATATATATATATATATATATATATATGTACTCCATTGTGAACAGAAAGAGACAGAAGAATAGCAAAACAAGAACAGAGAATTAACAATTGTATTTGGGGGTTGAAGAACTGTAAAACTAAAGAAAGTTAGGCACTGAGACTAATAGATTAAAAATTAAAGATAACAGGATGCGATTTGGGGAAAGATAGAAGATCTTATAAAAAAGAGCAAATTCATTCAGAAAATAGGCAAAGGGTATTTTATACCATCTCTTGTACCATCTCTTTCTTCTCCAAATGATCTTTCCTAAAGAAATACTAACAGAAGAGAAAGAGATGCAAACAAAAGAACTGAGCATATCTTTCTCAAGACCTCGATAAGAAAGTTTTGCTTATGTGATCAAACTTTTTGGATCCACATATCAATATAAAAAAGTCCACCATATCCTCACCAGTCACAGTAGTGTTTGAGGTTCTACAAAATAAAAAAAATCATCAAATGCGAATTACCTTCAAATCTCTGTAAAGAAAAACAAAGATGGGTGATTAAAATATTTGAATGGGTCTGAATCTTTTTCTGAATCAAAATGAGTAGCAAAAGAATACAAATAGGAACTACTGTGTTTGAAAGTGTTGAGGATATGTAACATTATGATAGAGAAATTGGATCATGGAAGTATTAGGTTTTAAAAGACCAGTTTATATGAATAGAATAGAATGAGCTAGAAGGGACCTTGGAGGTCTTCTACTCCATCCTGCTGCTCAAAGAGGAGAACCCATATCATTTCAGATAAGTGACTGTCTAGACTCTTCTTAAAAACATCCAGTGATGGAGCACCCATGATTTCTGGAGGCAAGCTGTTCTACTGGTTAATTGTCCTCACTGTTAGGAATTTTCTTCTTAATTCCAGGTTGGTTCTCTCTTTGATTAGTTTCCAACCATTGTTTCTTGTCCTGCCCTCTGGTGTTTTGGAGGCTAATTTGACCCCCTCTTCTTTGTGGTAGCTCCTCAAATACTGGAATACTGCTATCATGTCATGTCACTCCCAATTCCTCTTTTCTTTAGACTAGCCAAACCCAAATCCTGCAGCTGTTCTTCATATGTTTTAGTCTGCACGCCTCTGATCATCTTAGTTGCTCCTCTCTGAACTTTTTCCAAAGCCTCACCATTTTTTGTAACATGGTGACCAAAATGTGTTATATTCATCAAGAAAAAAATTGTACATTTTCTGCAGGGTACCGTTGCCTTTTGAATGGCTTATCCTGCGAGAAGTAACGCTTTCTTAAACCCATTTCACTGGAATAAGTAATGCTTCTCATGTATATTTTTTTTATCAAGCAATATGCCATTGGCAGCTTGAAATGGTACATTCCAGGAACAGGTATACTGTAATGCTACATTCTGGCAAATGTATATACAAGCTGGCATTTGAAAGAATTAATATGAAATGCAAGCCATAAAGAGAACCTGACAAGTGGCCAGCTGTACATTACAAGCTGGAATGTCAAGGAAAAGGAACAATTGCATAAAGATGTTCAGGGAACTCAAAGAGAATATATGTTCCAAATGGAACATAATGATCAAAGAGTAGACTTTATCCCAGCAAGGACAATGCCATCATTTTGATGGTGTTAATTTAAGCGGCATTGGATTATGAATTGATTATACAAAATGTTAGTAAATACAAAGAGAGAGAGGGAGAGAGAGGGAGGGAGGGGGAGAGAGAGAATAAAATATATGTAGCCATAAAATAATGGTAATAAACCTTCGAAGATGCTCCTTATTGAATATTCCAGCGACAACAGAATATCAAGAACAGTAAGCTTCCTATGATCAGTAATGAACATTCACTTCTTTTAAAGATGCTGAAAAACAATCCCATGTCACCTTTTAGTGCACCATTTTAAATTTACTGCTGTATATAGGAAAGATAACAGCATCTTTCCAAAAAGGGGAAATTGTCACCTCCTCTAAAAATATGCCTGAAATTCCTCTTCTTTCTCTGAAACTCAAATGCAAATATATGTTATGTCATTGACTATGAAGCAACTAACATTCTTAAGGTTATCTGATAAAAATATGTGTTATTAGGTGCAACCCTAATTATAAATAAATGATTCTACAGAGTCCCCTAGTACTTCACACTACTAAACATTCAGCCGTAATTGCAAAACATTTCCTTCTACCTCCCCTCCCCCTTAAAACTAGTAATGCCATAATTTTCAGATCAGATCTCAAGCTCTTCAGGTAGAGATTCATTCAATCTATTCTGAGTAAAGCAACATGTAATTGGTTGGTGATATAATAATAAATCACAATATGTAAACTGTAAAACTTGTTTACTGGAGTATTTTGATTAATGTTTTAAATCAGGAATAATATGAATCTATCATGAAATTACCAAAACCTAAGAATGCTTTAAGGAGTTTTCTGGGCAATACAGTAGCTTGAATATGCTTTTTATAGGAATCATAGATTACACACAGAATTGTTTAATAGCAAGATAAGAAATTTGTTCTTGGTATATACACTACTATCTGCTAAATCCGGCTTCTGGGATTTTACCAAAGACTTGTTTTTTTGGTAAAGATGCAACCTACAAATAAAAACAAAGGGAGTTCATTATTGATACTGAAAAAACTGCCATAATCAAGCTATTTTCTCAGGGATCAATAAAAAAACCAGCACTTTGTACATAAAGAAGTATGAACAGAAATAGGATTGTCTGGTTACTTTTATACCACTATATTTCCAATGTTGAATATTTAATCCTCTATCTATTATTTAATAAACAAATAGTATTCAAACAGAAACATTCCAGCACCCCTCTTTCTTTGCTATATTCTTTCACAGAATTATTACATAGAACATGAGCCAGGGAATGTTAAATACTTTTGAGGGCCATGGTTCACAATGAAAGAGTTAATTGTGAATAATTCTGCTATTAAAATAATCAAAGTTGATTGATTATGTGCCATCAAATTGGGGTTGACTCTTAGCAACCACATTGATAGATGGTTGTTCCCAACCTGCTCTATTAGGACCTCCAACAATGCACCCATTGCCGCTATAATTAATTTCATCTACCATGCTTTTGATCATCCTCTTCTTTCCTTCTATCTTATAACATTATAGCTTTCTCCAGAGAGTTAGATCTTCATATAATATTTGCAATGTATAATTTTCATCTAGTCATTTGTGCCTCAAATGATAACACTGGGTTGATTTGTTCAGTGATGCATTTGTTTTCTTGGCTATCCATGTCATTTTCAGGAGTCTTCTCCAATACCAAAGTTCAAAAGCATTAATATTTTTTCTAATCTGCTTCTTCAAACCCAAGATTTTCACTTCTATAGAGCATAACAGGAAAAACCATTGCCTGCACAGTTCTGATCTTTGAAGATAGAGACTTGGATTTGGCATTTGGATATCTTTTCCAAGGCCTTAATTCCTAACAAATTTTAGTTTGTGAGATATTTCTTGACTTGTGGTTCCTTTATTGCTGATAGTCAATCCTAAAAGGCATAGGTTATCTCCCACTTCACAATCTTCATTATCAATTCTAAGGCTGGTTGCTGTTGTCATTACTTTGGTCTTCTCTTTTTTTGAATCTTAGTTTCATTTCTTTACTATGTTCCTTGACTTTCGTTACAAGAGCTCGTTGATCATTTGCATTTTCAAATACAAATGTCAAGTATCATCAGTATAGTGCAAGTGATTGCTGTTCCTTCTTCCAATTTTAAAGCCAAGTTCATCTTCTTCCAATCCTGTTTTCCGTCAATAAATATTCCACATAAAAAGACTGGATAATGAACATTGCAACACCTAGAGATAGCTGAACAGAAGCCAAAGAACTGGAGAAACTCACAAAATATGAAGACATGCAAAAAGAATTAGAACGACTATGGCAAAAGTAAGTAATAGGTAACTTGGGTACAATTTCAAAACATCTGGAACATCACCTGAATATCATCAATGCTGACAAAATCTCCATCAATCAAATGAAAAAGGCTTGCAAAGCTTACATCCTGCAACAATATCTTTATTATTATTATTAGACAACATCTGACCATCCCAGGTCCTTGGGAGGGAATTGATAGTTGGGCAAAAATGTCAAATCCACTCTAAACATCTGGTTAACTGTGCAACCAACCATAGTAATATAATATATTAAAATTATAGACAGCATACAACCTTGTCTCATTCTTTTGCCAACCTCGTGCCAATTCATTTCACTATGACCATAATGTGGCTTCCTGATTTGTGCATAGTTTTCATATTGTGAGAACAATAAAATGTTCTGGGATTACCATTTTTCTAGGCACATTCCACAGCTTGACATGATTGAAAAAAAAAATCAAAGAGCTTTCTATAATAAATGAAGCACACACTGACTTCTCTTTGATATATTTCTTGGCTTTCTCAATTATGCGCATCAGCAATAACATCTCATGTTCCTTGGCCTTTTTAAAACCAGCTTGAACATCTGGCATTTCCCTTTCCATGTAAGGCTGTAATCTATGTTGTATAATTATAAGTATTATTTTGCTAACATGTGAAATTAAGTATAATATGATAGTTTGTACATTCTGTTAAATCTCCTTTCTTTGGTATAAATTATGTAGAATTTTACAATATGTGTTGTTCTCCATATGTTTTGGCATTGTTTGGCTAAAGCCTTTACAGATTTTTTCCTGTTTATGATGTAGATATTACATCAATTCCAATGTGGTTCCTGCTCTATGGAATATCATCCCCTCTGAGTCTGTCAGCCATTTGCAAGGCCTTAAAGTCACCAGGCCTAGGGATCCAAATGTATAGCAAAGCCTATGCAGTGGTTATATAGATGTGCTTTTGCTAATTTGATTTACTTTGGCTGCAGATTATATGTGTTGTTGTCTTTACTGTTCTATTTTTCAATGCTGTTTTTAATTGCTGTTAATTGCCCAGAGTCATGGATTTGAGATGGGCAGCCATACACATCGAGTAAATAAATAAATAAATTCTGACAGCTTTTCAACTTACAAATGATCACAGTGCTGATCTAACTTCTAGTACTGTAGATAGTTGTGAATAGGGAATTTTTTCTAAGGTATGTTGGATGTTGAGATCTCTACTGTACAGAATTTCAGTATATGACCAGTCATTTAGCAATTATTCAAAGCGACAACAGACCTCCCATCAAAAAACTTATTATGAGTCAGTTCCGGAGTTCTGATGGTGGCAGAGTGGTCACACGACTGCATTTCAGGCATTTAGCAACTGGCTCACTTTTATGGCCACTTGCAATATTCTGTGGTTATGTGACCACAATTTATGACGTTTTTGCTGGTTTATGGCCTTTCCGGCCAATTTCTGTCAAAAAACGCCCATAGAAATTAATGGACTCATTTAACAACCACAATGTTTGCTTAACAATCACTGCAGAAAAGTCATAAAATTGGGTTAGTCAGATGGGCGCCTCAATTTAGGACTGTCATGACTTATGATGGAAATTCCAGGCTCCGTTACAGTCATACGTCAAGGATTTGATCTTACAATCAGTTACTATCCATTGGCATCCTTTATTCTACCAATTTGAGGTAGAGTTCAGAGATCTTTTCAAAAACTTTCCTTGTTTTTTCATGTCTGTTTTTATCTTTGACGGCATTTGAGATGTTATTGTAATACTACTTTTTGTCTCCTGTAACAGCTCTCTAAATTTTTTGTCAAGCTGCTTCTTGAGATCTTCATTTTTCTTGGGTTTTTTTTTCGTAGAAAATCCCATCATTTATTCTGACATCCAGTTTGCTTTCTTCTCTATTTTCATATTTATTGTTAACAAGTTTCTTTGATTCATTCTATGTTTCCTCTAGTTTCCTATCAATGCGATTCAGAATTTCAATTCAAGACAATCTCTTTGAAAATGGTGATCAAGATCTTATCATAGAAACTGGTTAGCTTTCTTTTTTTATTTTAGCTTAACCTGAAACATGCACACAAACTAATTGTGATTTGTTCTATAACCAACCCCTGAGGACATCTTTGCTTTTATAATTGACAATTAAATTTAAATTGTGCTTAATATTGGCTGGGACATATAGCCTTATTTATTGGGAATAAGGGTAAGGAATGCAAGGTCATTTTTACTGGTGTACAAATGGAATCCAAGCTGATGTTTAGGGATATTATTTCTGCTGAGATAATCTCTAGTGTATTCTTTGTGATAGGAACAAATGTCATATTGTCCTAAATATGTGCATACCAAAGGCACATCTGATCATGATTGTCAGACATTGTGGGCAATGTTTCCTGCCTTATTGAATAAGAAACATAGAAAAACTATTCAAAATACCTTATAAAAGAAGACATTTCAGAGCTGAGTTCTGAAGCTTTCTGAATGAAAATTTTTATCAGTCTAACTTTTCTTTCTTTGGAAATCAAATTAGTTGTATTTTTTAAGTTGATTCTGATGGAGTTAGAAACCATTTCTTGTTGTATCCAATTTTCCACATAACCCCCTTGGTTGCTCTCCCTTTTAAAATCTTTTTCAGGCTATCCATCTACCGTTAACCTTCTTTTAAGAAAAAGCCTTTTGTGGTTTATAAATTTTTAATACCGGATGCGAGCTGCCAGAACAGAGTTGGACAGCAACCAAAGATTGGAAGCAGTCTCCAAAACATGAAATGAAGTACAGCTCCTTGGGCACCTGGAGACAGTGCTTCTTTCATTCCCCTTCTTCAGAGTTATGACACCTCTGGCTTTCACCTCAGAACTTCAGGGGTTTTTCTTCAGATCGTTTTCTTGGAACTATTAGTGGATAATTTATCACATCATATTTTTTTTCTGCCTTAAGAAATTCAGGTGGAGGCTCTTTTGAATGGAGCCATTTTTAAGAAAGAAAAGAAACAGGACTACGGTGACCATTAAACCCATGCAGGAATCTTCAGATGGGGCCAGAAGTAATGGACAATGGGAATTAAGTTAGGGCTAAGAGACATAATTTTAACTAAATGTAAAACTTGCCATTAAGGTTCCAATCTTCTACTCTTTGCCTACTTTTCACAAAAAGTTGCATTGTCAAATTGATTTTGTGAAAAATGCCTTTGGCCCAAATTCATTCTCAACACATGCCACTAGCTTATACACTGTATAAATACAGACTTATATCAAACTTGTCTATTAGATCCTTGTCATCATCACTATCATCATTAAAAAAAACCTGTCTGCTGGAATCACTGATATTTAACCTTTGTTCCATTGCTGAGATCCTGAGAAAAATCTCTAAAGCTGCAATTAGCTTTGGAAAAAAATCTCCACTACTCCCCAAGGGAAATCTGCCAGACTTTTGGGGACTCTGCTGAAGTTAGATAAAATAACCTTGAAGGAGGACATTTCCAGGAAGTAGAATTGAATTGAGGGTTACAGTTGGGCATCATAATCACTCAGATGGACCTAACTGCTGTTTTGCGAAAGTAATCAATACTATCATTTCCCCTGATTTTTCTTTAACTTTTCAAAGCCACTCAGCTGCTTCTACATGTATTTAACGCTTTTGAGATGTCCTCAGAATGACTCCCTAAAAAGGATTCTTATGAGCACTTCATTTGGTATAATGTCTTTGTTTTCATATATTACTACTAAGAATAATAGTATATCATCATTGGCCCCAGGGGTCTTTTTCGAGATTTTATTTTATTTAGATTTTTTTTAATCCCACCTTTATTATTTTTATAAATTACTCAGTGGCAAACATACTTAGCGCTTCCTCCTCCTCTTGTTTTCCCCACAACAACATCCTTGTGAATTGAGAGACAGTGACTCATCCAAAGTCACTCAGCTAACTTTCATGCTTATGGCAGGACTGAAACTCATAGTCTCCTGGTTTCTAGCCTCAGGCCTTAACCATTAGACCAAACTGGCTTTCTTTGAGATAGTAGAAATTTGTCTCTTCTCTTGAAAACCTCTTAATATTTATGTCCCTTGTACCTTCATCAAAAAGAGAGTCTTGCCAAAATTGAAGGATTCGTTCACAGTTCCAAATTGTCTTTCAGGAGGACAGAACAGGAAACAGAAAGAACATGATCAGCAGGATCATAGTTAGTGGTAAACTCTGATTTCTCTGCTGTAAGTGTAAGTGATTGGTTGTGTAAGTGTAAGGTTGTAAGTGATACATACGCACTTGTTACTCTACCTGAATGCTAAGAGTCTCGAGCTTAGTAACTAATTCATATTTAGAGTGGTGGACCTTCTACAAAGCAAGTTTATCAAAAATAGCATTTTGCAGAGGATATACTTTTTTAAAAAAGGTTTTTTTATTAAACAAACATTAAAAACATTGGACATAGTGTGGCCATCCCGGTCTTGTCATATACATGCATATTTTTAACATAACAACAAATTTAAATACTATTTAACATACATTACTACTTTGTTCTTATTTACATATCCCTTGTCCTCATTTACATATTTGTCTAAATATTATCCAGTATCCATTTTACAAACCCTAATTCTTTTTTGTTCCAACTCCTTTTCTCCTTTCCAACCATTGGTACCCTTTGTTCGGAGGATACACTTTTGTGACACTTGTGTAAGTTATTGAAACAGGGCGACAGTCAATGCATGATAATGTTCTTACCCACAAGGAGACCACAGCAGGTGAGGAAGGAAAGAGGACAGGCCAGACAAAGATAGCAAAAAGGGGATATGAACAACAGATGTATACTTAAGCTTTGTTTCATTTGGACGTGGAAAATGATATGCTTCTAAACGCAACCCTGACATTAGTGTGCCAAACATTTTCAATCAGTTGGCACTTGTTGAAGGAAATCATTTATTTTAAAGCCATACAAATATTGAAAGACAAGACAAATGGCTTGCTTTTAAAGGGGATTTGTGTTAACACATAGCTCAACTTGCAGAATTGTGCTTGCCTTTTCAAGGACATTGGAAGCAGGAAGAAAGCTCACAAAGAGCATGCCAAAGGTAATGAACCAGAGGAGGCAAGATGTCCTGTTTTTTGCTGCCATTGCATGACCAAGATAATGTGAAGGACAATCTTCACCAGACTTACAATGGCCAGTGAAGATTAGCTGTTAGATGATTTATTACCGCGGGGTATTTCCAGAACACCTTGCAGACAGTTAGTTTTGGATACGAGAAGTCAGGTTTCAGAACTGATGAACAGGTGGTAAAATCATTGTAATCAGAGACCAAATAGATACTATTCATTCTTTATTTTTGCCTCATTGTACAAAGCTTTGTGTGAGTGTGCGTGCGTGCTCTTTATTTCCCTTGGGTCAAGAAGAAGAGGGCTGAATAGAGCTGAAGACAACTTTTGGGATGACCCATTTATCATCAAAGACACGACAGTTATTTTAGATACTGCACAACTGTCACATTATCACGAAGTACTCAACTGATTACTCATGTTATGCAAATTCAAGCAAGAAATTTGAGTTCACTTTCTTCAGAAAGCTGTAGTCACCTAAAGGTACCTAAGCGGATAATTTTAGATATGCAGACTCACTCACTCTCCCTTAGACTAAAAGGATCTTTTTCAACGTTTGGAAATTCAGTTCTGATTATCCTTCCTATTCTTGATTAAATCTACAAAGAACCATTACCATATTCCCCAGGAAAAAAAGTTTTCTTGTTAGGATTTTTTATGGAGTCATATATAGTTCCTTGCTATGTTAATCAGTGCTAATTAAATGGTTTTTGCTATAGTAGTTAGTTTTCCACACTTTTTTTTTCTTTTTGAAGCACAGGTTTGTAGACTGTCAAGCAACTATATTCCAAACCTTGGATTATTCATAACTAAGAATCCACAATTGGTTCTTTCATGAATTTAAGTGGATGGCTGAGGAAGCATAATTCTTGGCCTGAAGGCTTATAACAGAAAGATGGACATATATGGGAAAGGCCTCTTCTGGGGACTGTTTATATGAACAAACAAGCAAATGAATAAATGAATAAATCATAGAATATTCTGTAACACTTATTGAAATAAGGAAAGGCAACGTAATTAACCTGCCAGTGACAATGGTTTTTAAAGTTTGTCTTTCTCTGCACAATAGAGTTAAATATTAACTAATAGTAATTGTAATTATTTTTTTAGAAGTAATTTAAGAATTCTTTTCCTTACCCAGATACCTCTTAGATCTTTGCATCTCCAGTGGTGTAGATATGGAGACAGGGCAGGGTATAAATTTCTTGAGAAGAATTCCCAGCATCCTTAGCAAAATATGGGAATGCCCAGAATTCTGGAAAAAATGGCATTTGATATAAATACAAGTAAAGGTATGCCTAGTCTTATATATATGACCAAAACATAACCTCTAATTTATTAGAGTTAAAAGTAAAAAGGCCCCTTCTGGTGAGATGGGCAGCAAATAAATTTAACAAATAAGTAAATAAAAATACAGGTGTTGCCATTTTAGAAGGGTTTGGGGCAACATTTATAAAGACTTGGAAAAAATAATAAATCATCTAACAAAGTTGGGAAACTGAGAATGTTACACTTTGGAGCCTTATAACATGCAATAACTTGCAGTCTATTGGTAATGAAGTGCAATGGCAGTACAGTAGGCATTTGTGAAGGATGGCATACCCCAGTGAGCAGCATAAAGCCAAAAAAATGCAGAGCTGGAATCTATTGCAGGAATATTTCTAGCTAAGCCCATTTGTCATGCTGACCATAAATTTAAACTGCTTAGCGTTAGTCTTCAGCAAATAATCCCTCTGAAACAACTGGTGAGAGATGCTAAATCAATGCAAAAATGAAATATAAAATCAAGTTTCTTTGGGAAAAGTAGCCGAGTTTGTTCTTTCTTACAGCACAGACTCTTGATAGCAGTCAGTGAAATGCAAGGACCATAACAAACAAGCAATTTGTGTCATGGAGGATAAATACCTGTGAAATGCATTAGAGTGAGATAGACTGCTGGATGTTTGATTACTATTACCCCTGGGTTATTTCATATATATCCTAATATCCTTCAAATCATTCTAGTGAAAGGCCTTGGAAAAAACTCTGACTACTTCCCAATGCACATTTTGACTAAAATCAGTCAAAACATCATAAATCCTTTTTTCCCTCCACTGGGAATTTTTCTTGAGTTAGTCTGACTATCTAAGTACTTTGTTTATGTAAGCAACTTATATAGCTGCCCATCTTACACACCACAAATGGAAGAGGAGAGGGACTGAGATTTACACAGGAACGGCTTGTGCTGATTTACATCTGCTAATTTATGAAACTACATGTGCTAATTAAGGTAATATACAGGAATACAACATATTTCTCCTTCCCATGGAAGGCAGTAACCAGTAAATTGTCCACTGTTAAGTCTTCTGTTTGATAATCTTTAATAATGAGCAACTTCTAGGCTTCTTCTTCTCCTCATGGTTCTTGATCATTCAGTCAGGCCTACAATTTTCAGGTAGAGCCAGTCTTCTGACAGCTATTTAGCTTGTCTTCTACAAAGTAGAATTTTAAATGATGCTTTTTTACTGATATAATACAAATATCTCAGAGAGCAAAACCAGAGAGGTTTTATAGAATTACATTGTTTAGAACAGGGGTGTCAAATTCAAGGCCCACGGGCTGGATCCGGCCCGTAGGGTGCTTAGATCTGGCCCGTGGGGTCACCCTGGAAATAGTGAGGGACCAGCCTGCAGTGCCTCTACCAGTGAAAACAGGCTCCCGAGCTCGGTTTCTGGCTGCAATGGCCTCCTGCAGCCCTCTGCCAGGAGCTCCGTTTTGGCTGGCAGAGCGCTGCAGGAGGCTGTTGCAGCTGGAAACAGAGCTCAGACGCCCCTGACATGCATGATATCGAGCAAGCCACACCTACTCTGGCCACATTCACCCCAGCCCCCTGAGATCAACACAACCCTGATGTGGCCCTCAATGAAACTGAGTTTGACACCCCTGGTTTAGAAGATAGTACAAACATTAGTGCTGCAAATGCCCACGCGTCAAAAGGATTTAGCTGACGGTATAATTCTAGCTAGCAGTAACAGTTCAATTGAGTGTTCAGTTGCTAAACTGAATTTGTGTATTAAATTTTTCAGGTCATGGTTAGGCTACGTTTTTTATACAACACTAAGGAATAGGGTTGGGGTTTTTTTTAAACTTTATTTTAAAAAAAACAACTATGCATGACGATTTCAACCGGTACTGATTCAGTAAGTTGTCGTCTTGTAAATGCAGTGTAGTTATAACATAGAGCTTGAGATCTCTTGTTTCCTATTGCTACTAAATGGACAAAAAAATTGAAAGATCAGACTGCTAATGTAAGAAATGCTTGAAAACTTTTTACATATTTTGAAAAAAAATAGAAAACAGAACGAACAGTTTTGGAGGGAAGACCTGACCAGGATTATGATTATAGCATATAAGTGGGTTTTTTTTTCAAATTACATAGTAAACTGCCTCAAATGCTTCCTTTAAAATAAAAATCAGAATGGAATTGCACTTGGAAATAAAATTATAAAAAATGACCATTGCTCTATTTTATAAACAAAACTCTATTGCTTTTGCCCTGAAAAGTTTGCAAAGCATTTGTTCCTGAGACTAGTATATAACTGCAATTAGCTCTCGCTTACCAACCGCAATGGGGACCAACAACTTGGTGGCCAAGTGATAAGGTCATTAAGCATGACATCATATGACCACAACTTGTGAGTTGCTGCTGGCTTCCCCATTGACTTTCATTGTTAGAAACTGGCTGTGAAAGTCGTAAGTGGTGATTATTTGACAGCGGACAATATTGCAATGGCTGTAATTCGGAGGAGCAGTCATAAGTTTCATTTTTCAGTGTTGTCATAACTTTAAACAGTCACTGAATGTGTGGTCAGTAAGTGAGGATTAGCTGCATTCCATTTCAGAATGGCTGTTCATAGTGGAAATTGGTGGAAAGACCAGCAAATAAATCAAAAATGAGGTATGAAAGTTCATTTCCAAAATTATTAATTTTGGTATCATCAATTTACTGTCAAAAGAGATTCTGTTTTCATTAAGGCACAGAGTGATTTTTATATGGCTACATTTGGCAGTGATATTCACACACAAATAGTCCCTGTTGCCAATGTTGTGTACATTCAGCCATGAAATGTTTCCTTTCTAGCATACGCCTATAAAAACTATAGCAGATCCAAGTTTTGATACCGTGGTTTCACTTGATTTCCTAACAATTGTTTCAATACAGGTTGGAACAGACCATCACATAGGGGGAAAAAAACAATGTACCTATTTGGGTTAATTCTGGCATTTCAGCTGAAATTATGTACAATCTTATGTCCTTGATATGACCTTGAAATACGTTTGTCTGAAGTTGACAATGAGAAGTATAGTTTTTTTTTATTTATAACCTACCAAGACTTTAAATTTTGTACTTTTACTTTTATTTTTCCCCAAAGACTCTTGATTTTATATTGCGTTTTTGACATCTCTCACCAGTTGTTTCAGACATCTGGAAGGGCATTAGATGCTCCGTTCACAGTTCTGGCTCTTCTTACCTAAGAACAAAGAAAAGTATGAAGAGCTCCAACCTTGCAATTTTGTGAAAGTTTCAGAAAAGTCCACATTTGGGGCTTTTCCAAAATTAACTAATAATAAATAACTGTTATCACTTTTCAATCAAATTAGATCTGTTTTGATATTATAAGCTAATTGTCTTTTACTTTTACAGCTAGTCCTAAACTTACAGCAGTTCATTTAGTGACTGTTTGAAGTTACAGCAGCAATGAAAAAAGTGACTTATGACTGTTTTTCAACCACTTACAACCATTGCAGCATCCCCATGGTCATGTGGTCAAAAGTCAGACATTTGGCAGCTGACTCATATCTATGATGGTTGCAGTGCCCCAGGATCATGTGATCCCTTTTTGCGACCTTGTCGCAAGCAAAGTCAATGGGGAAGCCAGATTCGCTTAATAACTACCGTATTTTTCGGAGTATAAGACGCACCTTTTCCCCCCCTAAAAGGGGGTGAAAATTTAGGTGTGTCTTACACACCGAATGTAGTCCCGCCCACCCATTGGCCCCACCCTTTGGCCTCTGCCTCGCAGCAGTTACCTCCTTGCAAGCAAACAGCAAGAAAAAAACAGCTCCTTTCAGCTTCAGCACAGGCTAATTAGCACAAGTTGATTGGATCGGCCTCCTGACTCTCAGCTGATTTGCTCTCAGCTGTTTTGGCAGGGCTCTGTGCTTGCTGCAAAGAAGTAAATTGCTGGAGCAGATTTTTTTTCTTTCCTTGTGCTAATCAAGCTATGCTGAAAATGAAACTGAAAGTAAAGCAGGCTGTTTGCTGTTTGCTGCAACAAGGCAAAATTGCTCAGAGGCAGAGGGAGATTTCTTTTTCTTCTTTTCCTCACCAAAAAAGGTAGGTGCATCTTATACTCCAAAAAATATGGTATGTTACTGACTTAACAACTTTAGTGTTTCACTTAACAACTGTGGCAAGAAATGTTGTTAAAACGGGGCAAAACTCACTTAACAACTATCTCACCTAGCCAGAGAAAAATTTGGCTCAATTGTGTTCGCAAATAGAGGATTACCTGTAATGAGTCACATAGTTATGGGTCTATGTGTGTAAATTCCATATCCATAATAAGAAATATATGCTTATTTATTTATTTATTTTATTTTTTTAAAAAATGTCTTTCATCTCACCATGAGGTGATTCTGGGTGGCTTGCAATGTTAAAAAGAATAAGACTATACAAAAACATGTATATAATAAGAATAAAATATTGTTAAAAATACAAATTATCAGCTATAACTAAAAGATGGGGAGCGAAGAAGTAGATGAGTAGTGGGGAGGAGGTGGGGGGGAAGGATTTGTTGTTAATCTATCAACCACCTCCAGTGTGACACTCCCCCAACAAGACCTGGTGGCCTAGAGGTGGAGCTCTTGCTTCACAATCAGGAGGTCGTGAGTTCAATCCTATGTAAAGGCAGATGTAGGGTCTCCTGCTTGGGCCAGGGGGTTGGACTAGATGACCCGCTAGAGCCCTTCCAACTCTGTTAATCTGTTTACTATTTACTGTTTAATGGAGCCCCAGGCCAACATATAATAACTTAACTATTAAATATCAGATGACTCTCCTAATCAGTGGGGAAATTGAAATAACAGCAGTATATAGATTTCAAGGGAATCAGTGTTTTGGACTGGAACCTAATTATAGCATTTCTAAGTTTTTATATCTATAGGACATACGAACATTTTAAAAACTGATATACAAGATTGTCAGTTGCATATTGCAGAAGAAAAATTAAACAATTTTTCTAATAGTTATTATTATGACTGGCATTTACTCATAATATTTGTCATAACCAGGACCTACTGGATATGATACAATTCCATTGTACAGTTACTGTTTTGTTAGATGCCTTGAGGAGGCAGGCTATAAAATAAGTAAAAGAATAAATAGCTGTGTGTGGAGAAAGGGATCTCTTGTTCAGCTTGTATGCAAACAGTTTCTAAATTTTAGGAACTATTTGTGTTACAACATGCTTTGAAATAAATTCTCTGTGTGCCAACGATTTTTTTTTGTAAAGCAGCTGGCACTTGAAACAATTAGTATTAAGCTGTAAAAATGTCAAGCACCCAAATTTAGCTTCCCCTATAAGGGTGCTCATTTGGCTCATATCGCTGATCAAGCTGGATACTAGGCGCATATTGGTCATAAATAGTTGCTAAAGTGTCCTTCCCTTCTCGGATGTCTAACAGCCCTTGTGAAGTCGGATTCCACAAGTACAAATAGTTCTTCTGACTTCTCCAAGAACTGATGGCCACTGACTGCAAGTGTGCTTAGGTTAGGATGCGATACTTTCTCAGGAAAATAAAAAAAAAGAAATAGGCATTTTTCATAAGAACTCAGATTGTCTGTCCAAGTCATGGCATCCTCTTTTAATAGATTGAACTTGATCTATTACATTGGGTCTCTGTCTTTTAGAAAGCTTCTGGAAGCCGTTGTTTTCGTTTAGCTTCTATGCGTTGATATAAATAGATATAATGTCTACCACCGGCAGAAAGAAGTCTTCTTCATCAGTGATCAAATCCTTGGCCAAATTTTTTGATCCTAACGCTTTACAGAATCAACATGTCTCATACTTGTCTTTATCAAGCAAAAAAATTTCTGCTCTCCTGAAAATAGCTGTGTGTTGGACCTAAAGGCGGCTTCCTTCAATCAGGAAATTCCTGCATTGCTGACAAAGTTCTCCAGAGTTTAGATTGTGCTTCCCAAGAAATCTGATCTATGGAAAGGAATATTGAACTCTTGAAGGAAAATGGAAGAAATTGCCAAGACACCACCGGCTGCCACATCAAAAAGGTTAATGAGGTCTGATATGAAGCTGGTACTCACAGACGTTAAAAAGAAGTTCTCTGAGATGGCGAAGAATGATGACCAACATAAACCAAGATTAGAAGAAGTTGAACAAGTAATCCTAGAGGTTCAGCAACATGTCGATTCTTTGGAAGGGGAATTAAAGACTTTTATGCTCACTGATCCAATATGCAGGAAAGAAGCTCCTTATAATGTCCTCAGAGTTGGTGGTAGTTTGAAAAAAGATAAGTCAGAAAGTTGTTTCAGAATGCAGATGTTCTCAGATAAAAAGGAAACATCGTTCAACAAATGGAATGAAAAGGTAAGTCCAGGTTACATTATAGCTAGGGCCCTATTTGTATCTTGTGAACATTGCTAGCTTGTTAATTTAGAAATAATCTAACTTTATGCTTTAAGGGTGCATTAAATTAAAAGCAGAATTAATAATGCAAACAAGGTATTAATGCCGGAAGCATCTAATTATTGAGTTAATTGTTGTTCATTCTAGAAACTTTAATTAAAGAAGAAATCTTTTCCCATTGTCTTTGGTGATAAAACTCTCTTTAAAATTCAGTGTGGTGTAATTAGTCAAATTCTAACCAAGTGCTACTTTTCAAGCTCTTGGAATATTACTGTATGGAATTTTTATTCCAAATTGAAAATAATGTAAATTATCTCTGGAATGAGATAATCACATTATTAATTTTAGGCCAAATTATCCAAACATACAAGCAAATAAAAGACAGCAGTAACATTTAAAAATGAACTAATTGAGCCATTATGTATTATATTTTATTCAATGCTTGTAATCAACAAAACCGACAATTTCTTTTTCCCAGTCCCTTTGTATCTCTAATTTGTTTACAAGTTACTTGGTTTGGGGGAAAAAAGATACTCTGTATAGGTAGTCCTCGATTTACACAAGTTCATTTAATGACTGTTCAAAGTTACAACAGCACTGAAAAAAGTGACTTAAACAACAATTTTTCACACTTATGACCGTTGCATCATCCCTTTGGTCATATGATCAAAATTTGGATGCTTTGCAATTGGTTCATATTTATAACAGTTGCATGTCCCAGAGTCATCTTCTGATTAGCACAGACAATGGGGAAGCCAGATTCACTTAACAACCATGTTACTAACTTGAGAAGTGATTCACTTAATAACTGTGGCAAGAAAGGTCATAAAGTAGGGCAAAACTCACTTAAATGTTTGACTTAGCAAGATAACTTTTGGGTTCAATTATGGTCGTAAATTGAGAACTACCTGTACTAATAACAATATGTTTTTATTAGACTAAAATACTGGTTTGATTCAGATGCATTAGTAAACATTTTACTTTATTTGTAGATTATCATGATAAAAATTAACCTAAGGCAAACTTGGATTTGAACCTTTGGAGCAATCTTGTACTGATCAAAAGTTTCATCATAATTAAGATTAACTATAGTTAGCCACCTGTTCAAATACACAGCTAAATCTGGCACAAAACTATATTATTTAATCTCAAATGGAAGCTGAATCCTTGATTTTTTTCTTTGCAGACATATTGGGAAACTAGAGGAAAAGTGAACATGTGAACCTAACGTTTGAACTTCTTATGCTTAACTTAATACTAAACTATGATACAGTTTTACTTGTGAATCAGGCCATGAGTAGTGAATGTATTTCTCTATTCACATCCCAACTACTATTTTTCAGATTCTATAAAGACCTAAAAATGTTCACATGATATGAGATTAAAAAATGTACTTGTATGTGTATTCTGTGTGTTTTTAAATTAATAAATGTTTTAAAAAAATAAAATGAAAAAAAAATGAAACAAAATTAGTGAACTTTGAAGAAATGTCCATGAGTAATTTCCACATTTACCCCCAAAAATCAGATTTCCCATGTTGCAGACTATCCCTACTTCAATAAATTGTAGCACAAAAATGCAATGGCAACATTTATTTTCTGGTACAAATGTTTTAATTTTGTTTCTATTATTTAACTTATTAACATGAGCGTGTGTGATTTAAATACATTTATTTGTTTTTAAAAAATATATAATTCTGGGTGATGAACAATAGATAGAAGATAATATAAACATCCATAACCCATTAAAATAATAGAGTTCAAGGAAAAATTAGGAAGAATCTAAGCATTTACAATTGCCTGTTGCTCAAACCAGTTGTCCTTTGTATCAAGCAAAAAGATATCTTGGGCTTGAATAACCTTATTATATTTAAAAGATTCCACATAGTATTTGGGTCAACCTATAGTACCTTATCTCTTTCTTCCTCCAGACGTATATGAGTAAATCTCTGATCTTTAATTGGGAAAAAAACAAATATGGCAACGTTGTATAACTTTTATGGACAATAGACACCTTTGCTCATTCTCACTATTTGGCTATCTTCACAATTTTTCCCTGCAATGGGTTGAAATCTTGTAATGTTGTAATAATCTCATGATAGCACATTCTCACCTGAAACCAAACAATAACGTATGGAAGAAGGCCATCAATTTGTGGGATTTGGCAGATTTTATAAGTTGTTAATCATTATTAAAAAGTTAAGTTGGGGATCCACAGAACCCAAACAGATATTGCAAGAATCTTGGCACCCAAGGGCAATACATTAGCAAACTTTAACATACAGTATAGGAAATTCACCCTTAATATGTTTGGAGATAGCAATCCTATTGGCCTTGTGTTGAGTGTAAAGACCTGGCTTTTCTCCTGATCATTAGGCCAAGGTCACACTTGAGCCGTTTCTATGGTACCTGTGCATATTTTTACCAACAGCCTCAATTATATGTTTTGGGATTGAGATTTTTTTGCATTGTATTTATTCTTTTTTCTTTGTTGGTTTTTTTACATTGCCTTGAGTCACAAGTTGTGAGAGGGTCATCTTTATAAATCTTTTAAATTAAAAATATAAATAAATCATTTTCTAGCTGTTTTCTTCTTGCATGGCAGTTAAAGGTAAGGATTTTCTCTGTTAGGATTTAATTTTGTTTGCAGTCGAAATCTGAAAACCAGAGGGGGAAAAAAGGATAAAATAGAGAAGATTTTGGATTTTTTTTACTGAGTAATCTATGTGTAGGAGGAATGGCAGAATCTGGGGGTGGAGTCAAAAGAGAAATCAACCTAGAGCTATGATGGCGAACCTATGGCATGTGTGCCTGAGATGGCACGCAGCGTCCTCTCTGTGGGCACACAAGCCATTGCCCCAGTTCAGCTCCGCTGTGCATGCGCATGTGCCTCCCGCTGGCCAGCTAGTCTTCGGGTCTGCTGTGCATGCACAGGGGTGGAGTACATGCACACATGCGTGGGGGCGGGGCACATGTGGGGGCAGTGTGTGCATGCACGGGGTAGGGCATGTGGGGGCCATGTGGGGAGCAGGGGCATGTGCAGGGGCAGGGGCATGTGTGGGGGGCCGCACATGCATTGCATTTGGCGGTTCGGGCACGCGCTTTGGACACTCGGTCTAGAAAAGGTTAGCCATCACTGCCCTAGAGTCTTTACATAGCCACAAACAAACCAAGTCCAACTCCTCTTGAATTCCAAAGCCCACCAATATTTTCACTTTTATTCCAAGTCCTCATCTGTTTACTTTGAAGTAAATGAAAAGTAATTGGGGGCTGTATACTATGTGTTCAATATAATTTGTTTGGCCCTGCAGGTCTGCCGAATGGTTGATCTCTCCTACTCTCCATTTCTTTTTCCTTTCCACCATCCATTCTCCTTGGTACAGAAAATTACCCATTTTAAGTGGAATGATTGAGAAATCGTAGCCTTTCTAACTTTTCTCAGAAGGTTGTTGGGAAGTTGTAGTGAAGCATAGGATGCCATTAATATAAATTGAAGGTGCATCCTATGATACTGCCTGTGACTCTGCATAAGAAGATTGTCTCTGCATTTTTTGCATTTCTCTGAATGACATACAAAACATCCCCTCCATACATTTTACAAAACTACTTCAACTTATTTTTTGGATAGGTAGAATATGATTAAGCCCTTTGGGTTTAGATTGTTGTTGTCCTTTGGAATCATTATCAGCTAAGTTAACAGGTGATGTTTATGTAAGCTAGCCAAAATACGCATTTAGTTTAAGGACAGTCAGTTCTTCTATATAAATATATTTATCTTTTCAAAGTGTCAGTCTAGATTTCTTTAAATGAACAGCTGGTAGGAACAGCAGATTTTAGCTATGCTCTCCCCACCCTAATTTAGCTTTACCCGGTTCCACTCTTAATCAGAGCCATTTATATATAATCATTTTTGACCCAATGGTTTATGCTTGCGGTGTAAAGTACAGTTACTGTAGAATATGAGTTTTAAAAATCATGGCATGGATTTCTCTAGATAAATATCAACTTTCTTTTTAACTTGAAGTAAGACATTAAGAACCTGAACGCATATGCTTTCAAAAACATGTACATTACTTCTTACGTCTAAAGTGTTAACAAAATAACAATGTACTAATAAGATATCTTGAGCCAGTAAATTCAGAGCAAAATAAGCTTCAATCCTTGCAGGTGTGGAAGATTCATATCCACTTCCAGTTCTCCTGGCTCCTTTATTGCCAAGACTGGCAAATATCAAGGACAAAATGTCCTCTCAAATTATGAAGACCAAGCAAGGATAATGCAATTATGATTTGGATATTGTTGAGAGGACTGAGCAATTTTCTATGCTAGTTTTCCAGGGAAACCAGGATGTTTTTTGTCTCTGTGGGATCAGGCCCAACCTGTGGTAGAAGAGATACAAAACAAAAGTGCTAATGGTTCAAAGTGTAAGTTGTACAGGCCCCAGCAATCCCGCTAAATTTGAGTAGGGTTTAAACCTGAGATGAACTTTTGCAGGGTTGGAGCGATATTTCATCTGTCCCAACATCTAGTTAAATTTTAGGAACATTGAATGCTGTGAACTAGCACAGTTGTTAGGTGACACATTCTGTGCTGAATTCCCCACTGGAGAATTCAGTTTTCTTCAGCTGTGGTGAATTATTTCCATGCTTTCTAGTCACCAGTTATAGGCCAATGCTACTCTAAGTCATTTCTGAGGAATCAGACTGATTCATATCCCATTCATTTCCAAATATGCAAAAGATAAATGAGCACAAGATAAATGGTTTCTCTAAATGCTTGATCCAACATCACACAATGAAATCGAATGGGATATTTTAGGGTGGGTCCTAGTTGTTCACTTCTGGTTTTCTAATATGGAAACCTTAGCAGAACTTTTTTCAAATTATATAGATCTTGCTGCAGGACAACTCTCATCTTTTTTTATACTGGCCATAATGACTAGAATTGGTAGAAGTTGGAATTAGTGAAGTAAAGGATCATTAGTTGTTGACTTTTCTTTAGGAAGACTTCTATCATCTCCAACTATTCATCTAAGCAAATGAACCACTTACCAAGCTTCGTAACTTTTAATTTATTGGTCTCCATCATCTCTGTTATGGTGATGTAAATACTGGTCCCATTGTTTCTGTTTTCTTGAAATAAAAGATAAACGTAGATTATCAACATGGGAAAAAGGACAATTCCTATTAGCATGGAGGATAGACTATTCCAGCATTGCTCTCGGGTAATTTTTCTTATTGTTTGATTTGTTGTTTGGATATTATTGCATTTGTTCTGGCATGTTATTGTTAATCACTCCAGTTGTCCATATAAAAGGGAAAGGTCTGCGTGAACATGAAACACAATTAAAGCTTAATGTAGGCAGTAAAAATGCATTTTAATAGAATCCAGGGCCAATTTAGCTATTCTCAAAAAGGAAAAAAAAATCATTGGCTCCATCCAATAAACCACAGCTGGATTTACTAAACATGCATCTGTATAACGTTAAGCAAAACCAGGTTATAATTCAGTTCTTAAATAAGAAGTGAAAGTTTCTGTCTAATGCTTCCCAGCTGGGCTTGTCTGCTTCTTTTGCAGAGACTGTCTGTCAAGCTAAGGCCTGGTATTTACTATTGTTCAGAGTACAATTGGCAATTAGAATCTCATCATTCACTCCACAGGGAGGAAAAAACAGCGGTTTCCCAACGGAACTACTGAACATTTGGAGACATGCTCCAAACTGGATTGCAGTTAGAGACCTGTCTCCTTTCAATAGTAGTTATATTTTTGTGCTTAGTGTCAGAGGTGGTATTCAGCAGGTTCTGACCAGTTCTGGAGAACTGGTAGCGGAAATTTTGAGTAGTTCGGAGAACCAGTAAATACCACCTCTGACTGGCCCCATCCCCATCTATTCTCTGCCTCCCGAGTCCCAGCTGATTGGGAGGAAATGGGGATTTTGCAGTAACCTTCCCCTGGAGTGGGGAGGAAATGGGGATTTTGCAGTAACCTTTCCCTGGAGTGGGGAGGAAATGGGGATTTTGCAGAAGTTTAGATTTTGGTAGAAATGTGTCTTCTGCTAGATGTGGTGGGGCTGGAGAAAGGCATATGAATTTCTTTCATTTCTTTTTCCCTGGTGAGTGCTCCACTTAGATGTGATTGTTCAATATTCTTTCAGAAATGGCACTTTTAGTAGCCGAACAGTTCTTTGGGTTTTTCCACCCCCCCCCCAAAACCATTCATTACCCTGTGGGATTCCGGAATGCTACACCATAGACATGCAATTTAAAGAAAAAAAATACAAGACAATAAAATAGCATAACAGCCTCCCTATTTAAAGTGTCTGGGCAAATAAAGGACGGCTTTAACATGCTATCAAAATAATTAGAGTGCCAGTTGCACTTGGTCTACTGCTATAAATGTTCTGTCTGAGAATCCTTTCACCTGAATGGTTAAAGTGAGAATGGGAGGTGTAGTTTTCTTCTCTAAAATCAACTTTATGTTGATTTTAGAGAAGAAACCCAGAGGCCACTGGGGAAACACCATGTGTGGAAGAAATATACGTTAAGTCCAGGGAAGTGAGAGAGTGTCACAAAGAGATTTAGGCTCTTCCTTGACTCCCTGGGTTATAGGAGGGAGGCAAAGGGACAAAAGAAGCCTGAAGGTTATATCACTGCTCTTAGTAGAGTTCTCGTCTTTGCATGATGTGTTTTCCTCTTCTGATCTACCTTGATGGGATGGCAGGAGAATCTTTTCAAACCATCCTGAGATAAGAAAAGTATGTCACCCATTTTAAAAAAAGGCATTTTAACTTAATTTTTAATTATCTTGAGGACCCAGAACATGCTGTCTGTATGCAAAGGGAGATGCTTATGAGCTCCGTGTTGCTGATTCTTGATCTAAAATAAAAAATAAGATTGGTAGAGGAGCTACAGAAAAGTTCCTTAAAGTATCTGAATCTCTCTGGTCTTTTTGGATTGACAGTTCATTGAATTCAGGGCCATTGTTGTATAAGATGTTATACTAAGTCTAGAGAAATCCAGGTGGATGTCTTCATTTAACCATGGCTGTCAGTAGATGACCATGGGCCAGCCATTCTCTTTTAGCCCAATTAATCTCACAAGGTTATTATGGGGATAAAATGAAATGAGACTCTTCTTCTAATCAATATTGCCTTCAAATCCCAGATGGGAAATAAATTGAATGAATGAAAAAAAAAACATGAGTGTGGTTAACAACATGGTTGGCTTTGATGCCATGACAATTCTCAGCAAGGATAGTCTCTTGATACTGAATTGAAATTTGAGCATTGAGTATGCAAGACATAAAAGGACAAAATGTGTTTAGTCTTGTCCAAGGACAGTACTTGCACAAAATCCAAACACAATATTATCCAAGCACAATTCATGCAATCTGGGATACTTTTGCAATGCCTTTTGCTTACTTTGTGGTATAGTGCCACAAAATCCTTATGTATAGTAGTCACAAGACCGATTTGGTTTACATAATGTTAATACGTAGAGACAATCAAGGACATACTATGAGGCTCTTAAAAGGTCCTATTAAATCTTGTCATCCCATCATCCTCTTTTGTGGATATTATCTCTGAGCTAAGGTAAAACATGAATGTATCAGGAAAGTACTTGTATATCAACAACCATGGTATTAGCTTGGTTGAGACTTATATATTAAACAGTCTGAAACCACTACTCAATTAATCATAACAGTTAATATAGTTTGTAATTATTAATGTAGTTATTAATGGATTGCTACAAAAACTGAATGTCACATTCCAATAATTCTGTAAGGGCACTTTACTGTCATTGTAGACAGTATAGTTGTTGTAAATACACATATACATATGCACACACACACACACACACACAGAGTCTAATAAATGCAGATGAGATGAAGACATAGAACAGTTCATTTTGGTGCTTGAGTCAATCTGATGGAATCATAAAGGACCAAAGACCAGAACTACAGAATCACAGGGTTGGAAGATATTTTGGAGGTCTTCTAATCCAACCCCCTACCCAAAGCAGGTAACCTTATATCATTCTGGACAAACGACTGTCCAATATTTTCTTGAAAACCTCCAGAGATGGAGCACCCATGACTCTGAGAGACAAACTGTTCCATTGATTAATTGTTCTCACTGTCAGGAAGCTTTCCCTTAGTTCAAGTTGGATCTGTCTTTAACAAGCTTCCACCCATTGCTTCATGACCTTCCCTCGGATGCTTTGGAGACTATGTTGACCCCTCTTCTCGGTGATAGCCCCTCAAATACTGGAAAACATCTATCATGTCACCCCAATCCTTTTCTTCATTAGGCTAGACATATCTAACCCCCTTAGCCATTCATTATATGGTTTAGCCTCCAGACTCCTTATCATTTTTTGTTGCTCTTCTCTGAACTCTTTCCAGGAATTTTTTGAACTATGCAACCAGAACTGGATACAGAATTCCAATTGTGGCATCACTAGTGCAGTATGGAATGGTACTATTACTTCTCGTGATCTTGATGCTATCCCCCCCATTGATGCAGCCTAGGATTGCATTAGCTTTTTTTTTTTAGGCAGCTGCAGCCCACTAGGAAAGCAATATCCTTTCACAGTTACTACTGTTAAGCTATTCTATGCTTATGGGATTGGTTTTTTCCTGCCTTACTTTTCTCACTAATGAACTGCACCTTGTTGGATAGAATGTTGAACAGAATTTTATGATTAAACCTTCATAAAAACATTCATTGTAGAGCTTCTGGCAGAAGGGGGGGAAATCAAAGGATTTCAATATGTGAATTAAAAAAAAAAGAAGGAAGTTGAATATTATAACACTGCCAGATTAGACTTGGTGCATAAAGAGGTGATTCAAATGGCTCTTTAAAAAAAAAGAAGTCAGGTGTTCATAAAACCTCCCGGTTAATTTTGGATGGAATCCCCAATTGCTGCTAATGGTATGATAATTTATGTCTAAAGCTGCCTTCACCTCTAACTCCTGCCTTTTCCAGAACATGTTTATTCAAGTAATCGTGTCCAACCATCAGGCCAGGCTATGGTAGATGGGAATGAAAATGGCATGACATTTAAAAGTACTTTTTCTGCCTTGATTGCTTTGAGAACACTTTGCTCTCAGAAGAATCCATGCAAATATTATGCTCCAGAAAGAACAGCCAAAGGGCTTATAAAAAGAAGACCCTGTTCATCGTGGGCCAATGCTGGTTCTCCTTTGAAGGCAACCTGCTTTACGGTTGCCAAATTGGGGCACCTGAGAGAAAGTGGTAATTGAAAGCAAATATTTTATACAGCAGCCTCTCCCAGCTTTCAAATGACCTTGTCTCTAGTAGCAGGGGAGGCTAGCTGTGGAAGATGGGAGTCCCGAGAGAATGTGTACTCTAATCTAAAGGATCCAAGGATGGGGATTAGAGTGAAGGGAAACACTCAGAAAGTGCACCATGGTTCTCAATAGAAAAGCAGCTGTTTCTGATGTAAAATGAAGTCTCGGCGCAAAAAAAATGGAATTCTAGCTTAGCTTTTTCCTTGATACGTCAGTTCTCTGGGACAAATACACACTCTTCAGAGTCTACAAAATAGCACAAACGTTTGTTAGCTGGTAGTAAGGTATAAGCCTAAATTGATTATTCAAACATTCAAACATAAATTCTGGGTCTATATTCTGAAATATGCCATTCCATTCCCCTTCCAATGAATACGCTTCCCTCATTACAAGTAATTAATTACAAGTAAAAAGCTATTAAAAACGATTCACTTCTAAAGCAGAGTGATTTCACTATCAAAGACAGATCTTGTCTCTGAAAAAATGGCAAAAAGGAGTTTCGATGAATATTCCCTGAGAAGGAATTCTAGAGTCATTACAAAAAACAATGCCCCATTTCTCATGGAGTTGTATAATGGTATTTTGTGCCCCCATGATTTATCAATATTGTTTGACCACTGTGGAGGGGATGTTGTGGAAGGGGTAAATACTTGGGAAACAAACTATTTAGACAGCTCTTGAAAATCTTTTCAGAGAAAAAAATATTTTTAATGTATAGCAAAAGCACTTAGATTTATATACCGCTTTACAGCCATCTCTAAGCTGTTTACAGAGTTAGTATATTGCCACCAACAATTTGGGTCCTCATTATATATGGGAATGGTATATATGGGAAACAGTCATAATGCCTCTTTGATGAATTCATTCACTACTTGAATGCCTCAACTCAGTTATGGAAATCTAAAAAAAAAAATTTAAAGTAGCTCTTTAACATAATTATGCACACTTTCACATTTGTGGTCCCTTTTATAGTAGGAAATCACAGTTAATTTCTTTGCAAGTAATATTTTCCATGTGTTGTGTTGTTTTAACCATTCTTTCAGTGAGGAAGTTGCCATGGTAATTATGTAAAGCTCAGTTTTAGCTTGCCTAACTTGGAAGCGGATCTTCTCTTATTCAGCATTTGTATGGATGCTACAGCTTGAAACATTTGTAACTTGGATAATTTTTAATGTTAATTTTCTGCTGAAATGTGGGTTTATAATTAATTTTATTACTGCTATTTTAATATTTGTGCCTAGTAGTTTTTAAAATTGATTATTTGTCTAATTTGTTTTCAGATTAATTTGTTTTAAAGTTTACTTATTTCTTTTATACATTTGCTTGAATTAAACCTGTAAATTATCTACCGTTCAATCCTCAGGGACTCTTAAATAAATAAAATGTGGTAAGGTTCAAAGAGAGGGCTTCAATTATAAGTGGTTTCCTTTTATTTTTTTAATCTTTTGTACATTTTCATACAAAAAGTTGAAGATATACCGTTTATATCTTGGAGTCTTTATTATTTTAGTTCCAGTCAGCAATTTTAAACTGCATAGTGATTTAATATTTATCAGCCATCATTACGACCAGTTTACCTGAAATAACAAAATAGCGGAAGGTCAAGTGATAGGAGACAATTAGCTCAGAAGTCTCTGGCTGGCTATTTTTGAAAATGGAATGCTTATATGAAAGAACTGTCTGGGATTAATCCAGGCATGATCTATCCCTTCCCCCATTAGTTAATAGTGCAATTTTGGGATAGAGAAATATATTCATACAAGTGTCCTCTAGATGTCACTGAAGCACTGAAGACTACAGAAAAAGTAGTCCCAAACAAGCTATACTATAAATTCACTGATAACCACAGTCACCCAAACTCTTGTGTCTGTTTGATTGCTTGCAATCTTCAGTTGGGTGAAATGGTGAATCTTAGGGCAACAATTTTTGAATTGATATACTTCAAGTGGGCTGACAGAATGTATCCAAATCCAGGGCCCATAATTTCCATGGCATTGAAATTTAGCAAAATTGTGGCTGCTTCAGTGATGCCAAATTGGTACACCATTGTAATGCCAATGGTGACTTTCCCTACAAGGAAGGTCAATGGGAAAGCTGGCAAGAAGTCAAAAGTCTCCTACCCCCCCCCCCACTGCTTTTTGACTCGCCCATGGTCATTCTGTTTGTCTGTTTAAGTAAGGTCTCTAAATTATGGTCCAGTTATCAGTGTCAATTAGAGTTAAAGGTAAAGGTTTTCCTCGCACATATGTGCTAGTCGTTCCCGACTCGAGGGGGGCGGTGCTCATCTCCGTTTCAAAGCTGAAGAGCCAGTGCTGTTGAAGACATCTGCGTGGTCAAAGGTGCACGGAACACTGTTACCTTCCCACCAAAGATGGTCTCTATTTTTCTACTTGCATTTTTTATGTGCTTTCGAACTGCTCGGTTGGCAGAAGTTGGGACAAGTAATGGGAGCTCACCAGTGGTGGGTTGCTACTGGTTTTCCCCAGTTCAGGTGAACCGGTAGCAGCAGCAGCGGGAGCCTATGCCCACCCGCCCAGACATCATCAAATACGATCTCCACATGCGCAGAAGTGGCTCACTTGCTCGTTTTGCTCATGCGTGCATGCGCATGAACAAACCGGTAACAAAGGTAAGTGAAACCACTCCTGGAGCTAGCACTAGGGATTCGAACCGCTGAACTGCCGACCTTCCGATCGACAAACTCAGCATCTTAGCCACTGGGCCACCGCATCCCATATCAATTAGAGTTAGAAGCTACCTATTAGTTTTAAATTACCTTCATTCTTTAAATGATAAATTCTGGGTAAAAACGTTTTTTTAGATCAGTCCTGTTTTTATTTTAAATAATGAGAATGTTAATCAGTTTCATAGAACTGTGAAAATGTCTTAGATTTTAGATGTTGGATTATTTTGGGCTGTTACTCTTAACACTCTGGCAGAAAGATCAACTTTAGATCCCAATGTTCCCTACTGTGTGCCAGATTAAAAGGGACAAAAAGAAAAAATAAAGAAAAAGAAGGGAAGCTATTTTATTGGACTGTATCAGTGAAAATGCCCAGCCAGATGGATAAGTTTGAATAATTCAACGGAATCATATCTGATGAGGACTTCCCCAAATCACTTCTGTATAGTTGCCAAGGAACATGGGTGTGGAAACATTTGTAATAGCAACAGGAGTTTAATTTGACCCCAAAAAATGTCTTAACTGCTATTAGCGATTAAGAAATATCCCGTAGCAATGGGACTGTTATTGTTATAACGGCTCTACAATAGTTGGATAGAAGAACTTATCAAAATCTCTAAGTTTAGCAGTGGATAAATGGTCACAGTAAATACCAGAATATTCTCATATGGTCTAATTCATATGTGAATTATCAAAAACAATTGTCCTAAAAAAGAATCCCTCTGATTCATTCGCTTCTTACCTCACCTCCTTATCTCCCTTTGCAACCATCCACAACTGCAGATGCTGTCAGATATTTTTAAAACATGCCACAAAATGTAGCAAAGTAAAAACCAAGGGCAGGAATAGAGGCAGCTAGTGCCGTGTTTAGTACTGTTTCATTGACCAACTAAAAAAAATATTGGCCATTCTCAAGGAGAAGGTGAAGACATATAGGTTAGTGTTGGAAACATGCTACTTACAGTTGGCATCTGTGTAGAAAGGACTGTGTTGAAAGTGATAACATGGGTGAGATAATTAGGATGTGATCGATATTGCTTTGAAAAATATATTTATTATATGTCTGCAAAACTTGCATAGTCACCTGGAAAGCCTCTTCAGAAGTAGATTCCAAATTGCAATTTTTAATTTGATATGTATGTATGTATGTATGCATGTATGTATATACGTATGCTTTGCCTATTTTGGGGAAATTTTTTCTTTCTCAGTATTCATATCCAAAGCTAAATATGGCGCTCAGCTGAGAAAACAGCCTTATGTCCACGCTTTATATGGTTTTGGAATGCAATTCAAAATATAGTTGTTGGAAAACCATTTTTGTTGCAGTAGATATAAGATGTGTCAATTTTTTAAAATTAGGTTTTGTTAACTTTATAGTACACACTGACTACATATTCATGTTAAAAACCATCCCCCAAAAATGAAAGAGATGTCTGGAAAGGCACGCCTCCTCAAAAGAATTTATATTTCTGTGGATCCCTAAGATAAACTTCTAGACCAACTGTTTTAAAAGTTAACTGGCTTACTTTATTTCAGTATCAAAATTCATTATCATGCTTTCATCTTCAGTAGGTTTGCATATTCATTATTTCATGCTTTTATTTTCAGTAGCTCTGCAAAGAATTCTGCTCACCTTAATTTCATTCAAGAATGTAAATATGTTCTATAATTTATCTAGCTAGCAATGACAGGAGGAAAGAAGATGTAACATTTCACTAAGTATTTCAGATTTAAATTTTTACCTTCATGATGGCCAAATATTGAATAAGAGTAAAATCTTAAAATACATTTTCATACACAACATCTTATGCAAGTCAGCACAGACCTTTCCAAGAAATAAACATTATTTAGCAGCAGGGACTAGACTCTGAATTCCTTCTTTAAGGGAACCCCAGACAGTTCAGTATATTGTGTAATTACAAAATTCAGGTGAAAGAATTTCATAAATGGTGACAGAAAGGGGAAATAATTACAGATGCTGTCAAAGTTCGATTTTGATTGGCAGTCATGGAAAATCTGTGCTTAGAACAAGGAAATGCAACATTTTACAAAGGAAATATGTTATGAAACCTTGACCTGTTTGCTTGTTTTTCCCATAGGAAAAGTCGTATCTTACTGCAAAGGGAACAAAATCTATAAAAAAGAAAAAAATGCCCGATTCCTCAGGTTAGATATCTCTTTCTTTCTCTCAAAACTAACACAAGTGGTATTGTTTTTGCAGCTTTGTGCCCTAGACAAGGAGAGTATGATTTGTCAAATGGAAAAAAGGGTTTTTCACCCCAGGGCATTCTGGGATAAAATTTCTTAACCTTGGCTTTTTGCCCATGGGACTTATGCCAAGTCTATCCCTCTAGATCAGCTAGTTGTATTTTTCTTGTGCCAGCATTGCATAACCTCATTCCTGTAACTAGATCAGCCATGTTACTTACCAATATTAAAAGCACTGTGTCCCCTTAATTGTCTGTTGCCATAACTTGTTTGCCAAATTTTAGAGAAGTTGTATTGCTCACTGCAAACAGAATCTTTGATTTGAGCTACAATAGGGCTTGTTCCGTAGAACAAAGGAATTACAGTTAATACAACTGACAATATATAATTGTTTTATTTTTTTTAAATGGCCAAAAATGTCAGACAAACATCTGAAAATCTGTTTTCTGAACGGGGACGAACAAATTAACTGTATATTAACTGTAGTGTCCTTTGGAATGGAGTGACCAATAAATTTAAGTAAATAAAATTAAATTAATGAATTTAAAGTTCTGAACCCACATAAAGTTTCCTGTCAGAGTTTTTTATAGTTCCAAAAATTTTAAAATAGGAAGGATGAAAAGAATACTCTTCTGCCTTCTTTTGCAATTGGTATATATACTATACTATACTAATAAAGTTTATCTGGGGCATAACTGTACATTTTAGGTACAACATGTCTGTTATTGAGTTACATTTTCTTCCCTGCTTCCCTGTAACATTTGGGTTGCATTTCTATGCTACTTGGAAGTGATGCTTTCACATGTGGAAAATGAATGGAAACGTTTTAACAGGAGAGCAATGAATAGCAGTGGTCAGAATCCTTCAACTAGAAGCACCCTTGAGTGAGAAGAATATAATCTTTATAATATATTTAGACTTAGTGGTTGACTGTTTCACATCAGAAGCTGGAAAGTCCCTGACTTTCAAAGGAGAAAATAAGTTTCTGCAGTGTGAATAACTGAATGATGTTGCATAAGTATTCTTTTCACTGAAATCATTGGTATTTTTTTCTTCTTAGTTCTAGATGGATCCGATGAGAAGTCAGAATCACATTCTCATACAGAAAAGGTCCATAAACTCAACAAGGAGAATACAGGGAAGCCAAAAACGTTTCTTGTTCAGAGAAATTCCCCCAAATCTCGTGAGTCTAAAGAGTGTGCAGAGAGACGTCATAGCATCAATTGGAAAAGTTCTCTGCAGAAGACCTCAGGAAAGAGTCCAGGGGAAGTGAATGCAAATGAAGCCAACCAAAGTCAAAATAACCCAGATACAGAAGGTGATGATCCAGGACTTGTGAAGAAGCATGATGGATCTCAAGGAAGTCTAGGAAATGTGGTAGAAGATGACAAAAGAAAAGATATTACCAGGGATGAAAAAGCAGGAGTATCAGAAAAAACATCTCAAAGAAAAAAATCGATAGAAAATGCAGATATCAAGTATGTTTTCAATACCACACTATCTCCCTTTAGATTTATTCTTATAGTATCATGCAGTGCTTATTGAACTGTAGAAGCTGGATTTGTAATACACACACACACTATCACTTTGGATCATTAGATTAAAGATAATCCACACACAAGGATACCACTGAACAACATTTAATAGAAAACATTGAATTAAAAACATTTCCAATGTGGAAAAAGACAATTGAGGGGGATGGACATAGTAGCTCTGAAGAACTATCAGATGGACAAAGGTAAAAGTCAAAGGGTAACTTATAGAAAGATAAATTTCGGTTAAGAATTAAGAGAAATGTATGGAATGTGGGGATAGTTTGACAAAGGAATTAATTCTTTGGTGTAATTTTAGATAACCCCTCATTAAAAGCTGTGAAGCAGAAACAGCTTAGCCATCTGACTAGACTGTTCTTATTTTGAATTTCCTGCATTAAACAAGCCTGGACTATTAAGTTTTTACAAACACCTTTTTTGTAGTGTTGGCCTTCCGGTCTTGGCATTCTCTGTTAAAAAGAATGCAATATCCAACTTACACTTTTTTTCTAATTGGCTTGAGCAGATGTTGAAATAATTGTTAGCCTAACAAATCTAACTAACTAACAAGTACAAAACTTGTTCAACATGTTGTAGGATACTTGGTCCAAATGTTGGTCTTGCATTACTTATAATCCTCTCAAGTCTTGGCTTTTATTGTACAAGGAAATTTTTTTTTTGCAATCTCATTGACATAACCTGGAATCAAAAAGACAAAACATGCATAAGAAAACTTCCTGTTGGATTAGGTTGGTTTAGAACTTTTCAACAACAAAGTAAACATTCTTATAGAAATTTTGACAGAATTTTGACAGTTTCTTACAGAAACTAATGAAATTGATAGAAAGACTTAATGTTCCTGTCCATAATGAAATCTAGTAATAACAATAATTTGATAGGTGTTAAATTCTAGAGAAGGGAAGAACTATATACCTTCTGCCACCGATTGCCTCCCACCGGCCGGTTCACTCCCGCAGAGAGGGCCTCCTCAGGGTGCCATCAGCCAGACAATGCCGGCTGGCGACCCCCAGGGGGAGAGCCTTCTCTGTGGTGGCGCCCACACTCTGGAACGATCTACCCCCAGAGATATGAGTAATTCCCGACCTCCGGACTTTTCATCGGACCCTAAAAACCCATCTTTTTCAACTAGCCGGGCTGGCTTGATTTTATGTTGTTTTTATATAATGATACTGATCTAAATTTTAAATTTAGAATTTGTAATACCTTTTAACTATATGGGCCAAATTATTTAATTTATTTTAAAATTATTGTAATTTTTATATATACATGTTTTATTTTGGCTGTTCACGACCCTGAGTCCGAAAGGAGAAGGATGGTATAAAAGTACAGACAGACAGACAGACAGACAGACAGACAGTCTAAAGTTTTGGATGAAATGGAATGGTTTTATTCAACCAAAACCATCTCCCTCAAAAATATTCTATAAATTAGATGGGAATCCATAATATGTTGTGCACATACATAATGAAGAACCCAACATATTATAGAAGCTTATGAGGTAATGGTAACAGTCTGCAGCCTAAGTTCCTAATTTAGCTGGAAGGGGATTTGTCACATATATCCGCAAGACTTATTCCTGTTCTAATATTCTGCCATTTTGTTGGCAGCGAAAAAGTAGTCCTCAGGTTATGACAGCAATTGGGACTGGGATTGCCATCACCAAATGATGGGCAATGTAATGACATGTGATCACATCACTTGGCAACCATAATCCTGGCAGTCCCAGTTGCCATTGCCAGGAAACAGAGAGCCTCAGATCAGAAGCCCAGAAGTGCCACAGAGGAGTTGGGGAGGCTGGGAGATATCACAGGTCACACAAGAACACACAAAATCTGAGGAATGGGGATATAAATTTATGTGCCACCCAGAATTGATTCAACAGTGACATGGGCAGCATATAAATTTAATATATAAATAAAATAAATAAATGCAAGAAGGCAGGCGATGAGCAGTGCAGTGTTACCAGAGTTATTTGTGACCTTCCCTGCTGGCTTTCCCATTTCCGTGTGGGAAACCATCACAGATGGTAATCACATGATGAGAGACACTGCACCTGGTATACGTGCAAGCCAGTTGCCAAGCTTGCCAGGGCTGGCGATAAGTACCACTTGTTCAGTGCTGTCATAACTTCAAGCAGTCGCTGAACAAGTGGTCGTTAACTGAAACCCAACTGTACAATTCCCCACATAAATGAGGATTTATGCTTCAGTCTTTCATGTCCTGGTTACCTCCTGTATAGATGACTATAATGTGCTCTCAATGGAGCTGCCCTTGAAGAACATTTGAAAGCTTCAGTAGTGCAAATGTAGCAGCAAGGGTAATTATATTGACAGATAGGGCTGCACATGTTATATCTCTGCTCTGCACACTGCCTCAGCTACCACGTTACTTCCAGGTTCAATTCAAGGTGCTGGATAACCTATAAAGTCCCACATGTCATGTGTCCAAACTATTTGAGGGACTGACTCTCCCAAATTACATTTACTTGTCCCATCAAGACCAACAGAAGAGGCATGACATGGGGTCCACCTATGAAGGAATGCCATCTGATGGAGACCAGGAGGGGAGCCTTTTCTTTCATTGCACCCACCCTATGGAACATCATTCCCCCGGGCCTGGAGGTCAGACTGGCTGCACCTTTGCTGGCCTTCCAAAACAGCCTGAAGACATGGCTTTACCATCATCAGATACTGTAATGATGGTGCAAAACTCATAAAACTGTTATTGTTAACCTAAGTTGACTATTTTTTTTCCTTTTGGTTGTATTGTATAGTTTAATTATTTAAATGTTTGCAGGATTATTTTTGTAGTTCTCTGGTACTGTTTGTGTTTTAATCTTGTAAACCACCCAGAATCAAGATGGGCAGCTCAATAAATTAAATGAATGAATGAATGAATGAATGAATGATAAAATAACAAAATATGTATTCATTTATAAACCATGAACTCTAAAAACAAATGCTTTTGATTATTTGGACTGTTTATATTTCTCCATAACTCTTCCAGAGTTGACACTAGAATAATCTATATCTTCTCATCTAGGCATAAAGGAAATGAAAAAGCTTCATTCCTTCTGAAAGATGAGCAAACCAGCAGCAGCAAGCGTCGCGTGAACGAGGGAAGTTTTCTCAAAGATATCAACAAAAAGAGCAGAGTGTATGTAGCGAAGGCCAGCGGTGGACTTAAACCAAAAGAAGCAGCTAAGCCAAAAACGACAGAACTTGCCTTACCTGGAAAAACAGTTGCATCTAAATCAACAGCTGCCAACAAGAACAAAGTGAAGCAAGAAGCTTCAAAGGGGGATAATTTTATAATTGGTACAACTTAGCTTTTAAAATATATAAAATAATATACTAATTGCAAGCAAAACAAATGCATTGTCTACATTTCATTGTCTACATTCTTCTGTTAACAGAAGAATTAACATTTGGATTGTTAGCTATACCAGCTGAAAATCCCATCTGAGAATGAGAAAACGAATAAGTTTTAGTGCTACCTGTTCTTTTGTCTGTTTTCATCATTCACTTTTTTATTGATTTATTTGATTGCCAGATTATAAGGTTTGGGCTTTGCTAGATGCACAGAAATAGAAGCAAGTTGTTTTAATTTTAAATTAAATTTAACTTAAATGTGCCACCAAGTCGTTTCAGCTCCTATTGATAACACAGATAGATTTTCTCCTTGACAATTTATTCCTAACCTATTCTTACATGTCTCCCAAAGGTGCACTGTTTGCTACCAAAACTGAATCTATTCACCTTACTGTTTGTCCTCTTCTCTTTCCTTCCGTGTTTTCCAGCATTACAGCCTTTTCCAGAGAGCTGGCCTTCACATAATGAGTCTGAAGTAGGATAATTTGAAGCTGGTCATTTGTGCTTTGAGTGAGAGCTCTGGATTGATTTGTTTGATGATCCATTGATTTCTTCTCTTGGCTGTCAACAGTATTCTCAGGAGTCTTCTCCAACACCAAAAGTTTAAAAATGTCAATTCCTTTCCAATCCTGCTTCTTTAAAATCCAACTTTCACTTCCATGCAGTGTCTCGGGAATAAGATGGTTCACACAGTTGCCATCGTTGTAGGTATAGGGATCTCATGGCATTTGAGTATGTTTTCCAAGGCCTTCATGGCTCCTCTATCAAGTGCTCAGCTATTCTTCCTGATATTTTTGTCTTCCTTGGCTTCTCTTTTCTTGGTGATTTCCACAGTTTGTTTTCTTCTCTTCATTTTTTTGCACTTTCTTTTCACATTCATCTTCAACCATTTCTTTAAATTCATTTGTAATTCCTCTGGGTCTTTAATCATTGAGGCTCAGTACTTTAGTGTGATTTCTGATATTTTCCTTGAAGATGGCGGGTATATGTTCAAGATCATATTGGAAATTTACTGGTTTTCTTTGTCTGTTTTAGCTTAACTTGGAACTGTGTGACTTTGGGCCAGTCACTCTCTCTCAGCCCGAATCACCCCAGAAGATTATTGTTTTGGGGAAAATAGAAAAGAGCAGTAATTAGGTATGTTTACTGCCTTACTAATAAAGTAATAAAGGCAAGATAAAGATAAAATAAGGGACGCAGTGGGTCAGTGGCTAAGATGCTGAGCTTGTCGATCGAAAGGTCAGCAGTTCAGCAGTTCGAATCCCTAGTGCCGCGTAATGGGGTGAGCTCCTGTTACTTCTCCCAGCTTCTGCCAACCTAGCAGTTTGAAAGCACATAAAAATGCAAGTAGAAAAATAGGGACCATCTGTGGTGGGAAGATAACAGCGTTCCGTGTGCCTTTGGCGTTTAATCATGCCGACCACGTGACCACGGAGATGTCTTCGGACAGCGTTGGCACTTCGGCTTTGAAATAGAGATGAGCAACGCCCCCTAGAGTCAGGAATGACTAGCACATATGTGCGAGGGGAACCTTTACTGTTACCTTTTTAGAGATAAAATAAATAAACTAGCAGATGACTAGTTCATGATTTGTTCCACAGTCAGTACCTTAGCTCCTCTGCTTCCCTTTAGCAATAATATTCTCAATTTGATTTCTATATAGTTCATCTGGTGATATCCATTTATAGAGGTATGATTTTGATTGTTTCAACACAGTGTTAGCTATGAAGATTTTGTTGGAGCCTTGGAGATTGGAGCATAAACTTAAAAGATTGCCATATTAAGGGATTGCTCATGAAGTCTAATTGATACTACCACTGATTACATTGTAAGGAAGTACAATTCTTACTATGCGCTTCCTAATTATAAAAGCAAAGCTGTTTCTTCTTGTTTTTCATGTCCTTAAGACTAAAAAGTATGGTTTTCTGACTGAAAGTATCCAATCCATTTTGATTTCCTGATACCTAAGGTGTCAATTTATAGTTGTTTCATTTCATCTTTCCCATGTTCATGCTTCCTCGATACAATTAAGCTTTATTAAAATGAATAGGTAGCTCTCTGTAGCCTGCAACCGCCTTACAAGCCTGTATTTCTATGTCATCAACATTATGTTTTTCAAATTTTCAAACTGTTACAAAGTTCTTTAAGGACCCACCGAGTCAGAATCAACCACGATAGAATTTGTGGAATCCTGTTCCAAGCCAGATCTTTTGCATGGTCAAAATGAAAGCTGCCATGCACAGGACTAAGATCCCCAAAAAAGGGAAAACAGGGATTTGAAGTTGCTCATTACATTTAATACCTGAACAAAAAATGAAAAGGCACACAAAATAATTTTGAGATAGCAGGATAGGATCTGAGAGATGGTGAGTTCTAATCCCGCTTTAGGCAGAAACCCAACAGGATGACCTTGGGCAATCGCTCTCTCTCAGCTCTAGGAAGTAGGCAATAGCCAACTACTATTGAAATCTTGTCCAGGCAGTTGCCAGCAGTCAAAACCTGCCTCAAAGGAATGCATACCCATATAAACATGAGTGTCTCTCAATTATTAGTTCATATTGGATGTGGCATTTTGTGTTTATCATTTACAGATAACATACCGTCAACGCCTGCTCCTTTTGATCACAGGATGATCAAAGCAAAAAGAGCTGGGATTGGTAGCTTTTATCAAATCTTCAAGAACGAACTTTTGGGAGGGTAAGTTGAACCAAAATTATAGTTCATTCAGTGCTGAATCTCTTAAAATAATCAGACCAATCCCTGCATACTGTCCTAGATTACTATAGTGCAGATTAAGTAGTAGTGTAATTTGCATGAAGCAATAAACTAGCCATCCTAGTCCAAAATAACAATGGCTTACATATTGTAAATGGATGACTGAACATAAAGTTGATGGTTTCTGGACCTGGATTATTCTGGTGGTCTTCCAATTCAAGAAGTCCTTCCAATTACCAATCAATTCACAATTCAAATAAGTGGTCTATCATATCCTATCCTAAAAATGAACGAGTGTTCTAAATTCTACCTCAGAGCAGGGGTGAAATCCAGCAGGTTCTGACAGGTTCTGGAGAACCGGTAGCGGAAATTTTGAGCACTTTGGAGAACCAGCAAATACCACCTCTGGCTGGCCCCAGAGTGGGGTGGGAATGGAGATTTTGCAGTATCCTTCTCCTGCCATGCCCACCAAGCCACACCACGCCCACCAAGCCACGCCCACAAAACCGGTGGTAAAAAAATTGGATTTCACCACTGCCTCAGAGAATGACACTTTCACAAGAAGGAAAGCTGGGAACTTCAGAAAGTCTGCTGGTCTTAAAGCTCTCTTTTGTCCAGCACCCCATTTACTGAAGCAACCAGTCAGAAGCCATTGGTCAAGGCCATGGGCATTGTCATTTTTCTTGCTTCTCTTCTGGAAATAGGAGCAATCATGTTGATCTCCTAAAACTTTTATTATAATGTTTTGACAAGTATATAAGATCAGCCTTGCAGGGTCAGGGCTACTGATTCTCCTAATCCTAGGACTGTCGTAACTTTAAAATAAATGAAATGAAAAGTCACCTAAGGCCTGAATTCAATTATGCTTTTTTTCCCCCCCTTTCTCTAGTGGACGATTTGGCCAGGTGCATAAATGTGAAGAAAAAGAGACAGGTCTCAAATTAGCAGCCAAAATTATAAAAGCCAGGAGCGTAAAGGAAAAAGTAAGTAGAACAGGGATGTCAAACTCGCGTCATCACGGCAGCATCACATGACATATTAAGACTTTTTTTTCCCCCTTCACTAAACCGGGTGTAGGTGTGGCTAGTGCATGATGCATCTGGCCCGCAGGCCACAAGTTTGACAGCCCTGCCTTAGAGCAATGTGTGGGTTTTGTTATCTACTGACTTGGTTTCACTTGGACAAACTTTTCCTGATGAACTCTCATTGGCTTTTTGTGTGATATAAAGATTTTAGCTATTTGTACAAAGAGCAGCCTTTGAAATCTCCACTTCAATCTCTCCTCCACTCCTCCCCACATCAAACTAGGTAATCTATAAAGCAGAGGTCACAAATCAAGGTTGTTTATTGTAATTTCTTTCACATTATTATTTTAGGAAGAAAACCTTACTCTCTTTTCTCAGCTTTTATTCGTTTCTCCAACAACAATTTAGCAAAGCTTCACTGCAGAGCACCTCAACACTCGGCTTTGGAATTGAAAGTTAAGCATACCCTATACTTGGGTGGGGAGCCATATAGGAATACCATGCTATAAAATAGATTTAAGTAGTAAAAAAACAAAAACTCAGAAGGCAGAAATGGCAAGCCAGATCTACATTGTTGTCAAGAAAGGAGAAAAAAAAACCAACAACAAATGTTCCCATGAGATTTTTAGGAGTTATTTCAAGTTGAAAGAGACTATCAGATCTTAGGTGAGCCACAATTGTAATTCTCCATTATTCTGGAAATTTAATCCTATTCTTAGGAACTAGGGAATAACAGAATCCCAAAAGATTAATTCTTCTCCTAGATATGTTATTGCATTTTAGATTAGAAAGCAATTGCATATGCTCAAAAGATCAGCCTGCTGCAGAACACAGAATCTCTCTCTCTCTCCCTCCCTCTCTCTCCTTCCCTCCCTCCCTCCCTCTCCCTCCTTCCCTCCCTCCCTCTCTCTCTCTCTCTCTCATCATCTCTCTAAGCAAGCAAGCCCAGGATTTACCATATTTTTTGGAGTATAAGACGCTCCAGACTATAAGACGCACCTACCTTTTTTGGTGAGGAAAACAAGAAAAAGAAATCTGCATCTGCATCTGCCTCCCAACAATTTTGCCTCGTTACAGCAAACAGCCTCCTTTATTTTTATTTTTGTTTTCAGCCTAGCTTGATTAGCACAAGTAAAAAAAATCTGCTCCTGGCAATTTACCTCCTTGCAGCAAGCAGCAGAGGCCCCACTCAAAACAGCTGAGAGTCGGGAGGTCAGCGGACAATCAACTTGTACTAATTAGGCTGTGCTTAAGCTGAAATGGGCTGTTTCTTCTTGCTGCTTGCTGAAAGGAGGTAAATTGTTGGGAGGCAGAAGCCATAGGGTGGGGGTCAGTGGTTGGGCGGGGCTACATTCAGTGTATAAGACGCACCCAAATTTTCACCTCCTTTTAGGGGGAAAAAGGTGTGTCTTATACTCCGAAAAATATGGTAATTCATACCTTTCTCTCCCGCTCTTTCCTGTAAAGACCTTAAGATATTTTTTTTCATCCTTGGACACACCTCAACTGCTTTCTCTAGTCTTTTTCTTGAACAGCATTCAGCTTGCCAGTTGAACCATTATAGAGAGTTCACCTGACCAACAATATAAAGTCGGTTTCTTTCGGGTTTTTTCTAGAAAACTGCCTGAGTAGTTCAAAGTACTCCTACCTCAGCAGACGAAGCAGAAGTAATTTCTACCTGAGTAGAGACCTAAAGAACGACAGTCATGACATCTTCTGAATTGCAGTGGCTCTTGAAATCTTAGGGAGAAATATTTGTTATGACTTCTGCTCTCTGATCTGTAACCTCACAATGTCAGAATTAGCATTGAAGACTTGGGCAAAGCATTCATTTTGTTGCCATGCGTAATTTGGAGCACTGTAGCCACTAAATTTAGATAAAACCTGATCTGTCTATAATGAACGTTGGTGGTGGATATTTCACCAACTTTGGGATCGCATTGCATTGGAAAAGGGTGCTTTAAGAGTTTAACAAACGGAGGCAGGAAAATCAAAAATACTAAAGAAGGCATCAAGCTTTTTGCTACATTCTCCTCAAATGTAACAACGTTCTTTTTTTCTTTGCAGGATGAAGTGAAGAATGAGATTAATATCATGAATCAATTGAGTCACATGAACATCATTCAGCTGTATGATGCTTTTGAATCAAAAAATGATGTTGTCCTTATTATGGAATAGTATGTATCAATCAGATGCTTGTTCTGCTTATCTTTCTTAGTTGTGTCTGGAACCAAAGCTTTTAATGTGATTCTCCTCCGTCCCTACTCAGTCAACAGGGTGCTAAACCCAGCAATTGTAGTTATCTTTTATGGGAATGTAGAGGATATAGACATCCTCTATAGTTTACACAGCTGGTCAGTTCCAACCTACATCTTCCATTTTCCTTTGACATACTTAACTTGGAACAGGTTTATAAAGATTATATAGTGCAGAACAGAAGTAAGTTCTGGGGAGAAAAAAAATCTTCTAATTCACATTTAGGAAATTGCTTTATTGGAATCAATATCCACGCTTTGCAGAGATTTACATATTCAAAATTTGAAACCATACAGAGGTTGAATCAACTTCTGTTTGCCTATGGATGTATTGAAATATGCAACTTGATTGGGTTATTTGAATTTTTATATGCAACTTTAAAGGAGAGGGTATCCTGAAAGGGAGGAGGGGAAGTTGGAAGTATGAACTAGATTGGCAACATTTTCAATGAAATGTGCTTAGAGTTATCAGGGATTTAATTTTGCATAGTAAAGCATGTGCATTACTACTGAAGTATATCATTAATGTATTAGAGGGTCATATTCTTAAAGCAGTCATCTCTCTTTCTCTCTGTCTCTGCTTGAAGAATACTAAGGAAAACCTCATTATTTGGAGAATAAATGCCATACTTAGATTTCTGTAAATCCATGATTTACAGTAATTGTTTACTCACTGAAAACCGTATCTATGACAAATCTCTTGACATTCACCTCTTGATGTTCTTCACCTTCAAAAAAGGATAAGGCTGTTGACACTTTGTTTTGGAATTACTATCAAATACTATATTCTAAATCATGTAATAACCAAGTCCTGAAATGTTCGTTGCAGTTTCTTTGTTTTGTACATAACCCAATATATGAGGAGGGTCTATGTACATTGTCACATGAGAAACACAGATTTCTGACCAGCCTTCCCCAATTCTAGTTTTCCTTATAATCCTAGAAAATATGGACATGTGGAGCATGCCAGGTTGGAGAATATTGTTCTTGAATGTGAAATTTTCAGCACATTGAATTACTAATTAAGCCCAGAAGTGAAATCTAGCAGGTTCTGACAGGTTCTGGAGAACCGGTAGCGGAAATTTTGAGCAGTTCGGAGAACCGGCAAATACCACCTCTGGCTGGCCCCAGAGTGGGGTGGGAATGGAGATTTTGCAATATCCTTCCCCTAAGAGTGGGGTGGGAATGGAGATTTTGCAGTATCCTGCCCCTGCCATGCCCACCAAGCCACGTCCATAGAACCAGTAGTAAAAAAATTTGGATTTCACCACTGATTAAGCCTATCTGTCTCTCTTTTCAGTGTGGAAGGAGGAGAACTGTTTGATCGGATTCTTGATGAGAACTCCAACTTGACGGAGATGGATGCCATCTTATTTATAAAGCAAATCTGTGAAGGGATTCAGTACATGCATCAAATGTATATCCTCCATTTGGACTTGAAGGTTCTGTGCATTTGTTTTACTTCCTATGCAAATATATATATATATATATATATACTAGACTGAATATCTTAGAACTCAGTATTATGACTGCTTAATGTTAATGGCCCTTTTTGATTTGGAGTTCTGAATATCATGAATAGACTCAACTTTCAGATAATAGAAGCGTATTAGGAGTGGGGATAGAAGTGAGAACTCAGATTATCCTTTATCCTTAGACCTTGTAGGCAATGGGTAGAGAACATCTACTCAGGCTGAGGACTATTGTTTTAGCAGTAATCCATCACATTTCAGTGAATCAGAAGAAGATCCAAGGGCAGGGCTGGGCTGCTGGGGGTTTTTCAGGGATTTGGGAGAACCTCTAGCTAAGATTCTGTGCAGTTTGGAGAACCCTCAAATCCCACTCCTGGCTGGCCCCTCCCGCTCTGCCCCGCCCGTTCCAGGAGTCCCCACGCTGCCTGTTTTGGATGCAGATAAGTGCAGGGCATGCACAGACACTCGGGAAGGGCGAAAAATGGGCCTACCGGAAATTCGGAAAGGGAAGTCCAGAGAGCCGCTGGAGCCTGGGGAGGCCATTTTTGCCCTTCCAAAGGCTCGAGGAAAGCCTCCAAAGGCCAGGGAGAGCAAAAACGCCACCCCCACCCCCCGTGGTGCAGGAAGCCGACTAGGCCACACCCACCATGGCCACACCCACCCAGCAACCGGACAGAGAACCCCTTGCTAAAATTTTTGAAGCCCACCCCTGTCCAACTAAGCAACTAAAATGATCCATCCTCTTGTAAGGTCAATTGCACGTGGGAACAACTTTTCTGTTTCCTATTTGCTGTGATGGCAGTACACTGTCTTCCAGCATGCCATGGTGTTGAAAAGCAGAGTGAAGTTCAAATGTTAGGGTACCTGAATCTTCTCTCTCCTCTGCAGTATTCCTTCCTTTCTTGATATGGACAGCTGAAAAGATAGTTGTTAATATTAAGGAAATAACTATTCCTTTATAGCCTAAATTCTTAAGGCAAGCAATTAAGTCAATGGATATAGAAAAGAATACTTTATTTAGCCAAATGTGATTAGACACACAAGGAATTTGTCTCGGACGCATGCAGAAATTCTCAGTGCACCTGCAAAACAGCAGAGTAATAATAATTATAATAATGATACCAATAAGAGGGGTGGTAAAGAAGATGAGAAGGATAATAATAATACAACAGGCATAATACAGTACTGTGAGAATAAGGGTTTCAGCAGAGTGATGGCACGAGGTAAAAAACTCTCCTGTGTCTAGTTGTTTTGGCATGCAGTGCCCTATAGTGGCATCCTGAGAGGAGTAGAAGAAAGAGTTTATGTTCAGGATATGAGGGGGTCAGTAGCAATAGCAATAGCACTTAGGCTTATATACCGCTTTACGATGCTTTACAGCTCTCTCTAAGTGGTTTACAGAGTCAGCATATTTCCCCCAACAATTTGGGTCCTCATTTTACTGACCTCAGATGGATGGAAGGTTGAGTCAACTTTGAACCTGGTGAGATTTGAACTGCCAAACTGCAGGCAGCTGGCAGGCAGCAGAAGTAGCCAGCAGTACTGCACTCTAACCACTGCGCCACCGTGGCTCATTTCCTCAGCTCTTCATTCGACCTTCTCAATATGCAGATTTTCCATGGAAGTCAGGCTGGTTGCAACGTTTTTTTCTGCAGTCCAAACTCTTCATTGAAGTCTGTACTTGTCCTGTTTGGTGGCTGTACCAAACAGACAGTTATAGAAATACAAATGACTGAATCAATAATTCCTCTGTAGAATTTTTTTTTTTATTGAAAAAGTTTTAACAATACAAATTTTCCCCCTTTTTCCCCCCCCTCCCTAGCCACAGATTGTAGAATACATGTAAAAAGAATATATAAATCCTTCCCATCCCCACCCTAACCCTCCCCCTCCTCCCTCTTCCCTCCCCCCCTTGACTTCCATTATATGCAATATTAATATTCCCAAACAATATATATGTTATTCAAACTTCCATATCTTTTTTCTATATTTACTAACATACTAACATAGTCATCTCAGCTAAAAGCGATATAATATTTTCTAGTCTGATACTTATTCTGTACATACTCAATCCATAATTTCCATTCCTGTATATACTTCTCATGCGTCTGATCTTTTAAAAAAGCTGAAACCTTTGCCATTTCTGCAAATCCAGCCATCTTCTGGGTCCATTGATCAACCGTCGGTAAAACATCACTCTTCCAATGTTGGGCAATCAACAACCTAGCTGCTGTCACCATATACAAAATCAATTTAGTTTCACCCAGTGTAAAGTCTTTAACTATACCCAATAAAAAAAATTGCGGAGAAAATTGTATTTTTTTCTTTAAAACATTTTGCATAACCCACCAGATTTTTATCCAAAAAGCCCTCACTTTCCTGCAGGTCCACCAGATGTGATAATATGTAGCATCTAAACAATCACATCTCCAACATTTTGGCTGCACATTAGGGTACATACAAGACAATTTCTTGGGGTCTAAGTGCCATCTATAAAACATTTTATAAAAATTTTCTCGTAAATTTTGTGACTGTGTAAATTTAACGTTCTGAACCCATATTTTTTCCCATGTTTCCAACATAACTGGTTGAGAGAAATTTTGTGCCCATTTAATCATACAATCTTTAACTAGCTCATTTTCTGAGTCTCTTTCTAACAAAACATTATAAACTCTCTTAATGTGCATTGGACCTGTCCGCTTTATCTGTTCAACCAATTCTACTTCATATTCCATTAAACCAGTTTGTTGATCTTCTTTCCATCTCATCTGTAATTAATTGTACTGCAACCAAGTCAACGATTTCCCTTCTTCCAACAGCATATCCAAAGTCTTCAATCGCCACCTGCCCTCTTCAAAGTAAAGTAACTCTTTATATAAAAACCCCCCGAGTGACTTAATATTTGTATTCCACATGGTATCAGCGAGATCCAGCCAAAACGGAATCTTATAATCCCAATTAGTTCGGTGCCTTCTCCAGACTCTCAGCAAGGCATTTCTAAGTAAATGACTGTTAAACACTTTATCCACTTTGGTATCATAAAATAAGTATGCATGCCAACCCCAAACCAGGTCATGGCTTTCTATATTCAACAAGTCAGTCTTAGTTTTCTCAAACCAATCACTTAATTGTATCAATGCAGTTGCTTCATAATATAATCGAAGGTTTGGGAGTTTAAGACCACCTCTCTCACGAGTATCTTGCATTATTTTCAGTTTGACTCTTGGTTTTTTATCATTCCAAATAAATTTGTTCAGTCCTTTTTGCCATTCTAGCAATGGTTTGTCTGATTTAAGCACCGGTATCATTTGAAATAAAAAGATCAGTCTAGGTAAAACATTCATCTTTACTGCTGATATTCTTCCAAGCAGTGATAACTGCAGTTTCTTCCAGTTTTGCATATCTTTTTGTATCTTTTGCCACAGAACCTCATAGTTATTTTGAAACAGTTTAGCATTGGAGTCTGTGATTTGTACTCCTAAATATTTGACCTTTGAAACAGTCTCGAAGCCTGCCATTCTTTCCAGTTCCTTTTTTTTGCTCTCTGTCAGATTTTTGACAATCATTTTAGTTTTCTTCTGATTCAACCTGAAACCAGATACCATGCCATACTCTTCTATAATATTTTTCATCTGGATTATTGAGTTCATAGGTTGTGATAGGGTAACAACCAGGTCATCTGCAAATGCCTTAGTTCTATAGTCCTTTTGCCTTATAACTATTCCAGTCAAGGAATTCGATTCCCGTATTGCATTGAGTAAGACTTCTAAAGTTAAAATAAATAATAACGGGGATTCCTCTGTAGAATTGTATCAACATTTCTTGGGGCAGTCTGAACTTGAACTTCTTGAGTTGATTCAAGAAGAACATTCTTTGTTATGCCTTTTTAATGATGGTTCTAATGACATTTCAAATTCTTCGGGAGATTATAGAACCCCAAAACTTGGGGACCTCTACTGATGTTGATAGTATCAGGCAGACGTTCTATCACCTTTTTTTAATAAATAATGAGAATTTAAGAGGCATACATTTGATGGCGAGGCTGTAGCAGATGTCAAACCGTACTCTCCATTGAATCAAGAACTTTCCCTGAAGTTATCTTCCTCTAGGAAGAGCAGCTATTGAGCCTTGTTGCATTCTGTATGTTTTATTTATTTAGGCATCCAGCGCCTTGGTTGTCTCTAAACTAGAGCCATGTATTTGGCTACTTAGCTTGCTGAATATGATCCCAAATAATTGAATAACCTGGTGAGAGTGAATGCATATTATGTTACTTGAACGTCACTCTGTTTTCAGTTCTATAACACTAAAACCATTAGGAAAAACTCAGTTGCCTCTGGCCAAAGGAAAATCTAATTTTTGTTCATGCCAAACCTCTGTTTGCAAAAACCACCAAGTCTGGATTCGAAGAGAGACAATATCAATTTTTCCTTTTTGTTGATACTTATTTCATTGGGTAAAGTAGTTTTTAATTACCAATTTGCTTAATAGACTACCAATTTGTTACATTACCTAGTTATATATTTTTATCAGATGTTGGAATATTTAGTTTTATGAGTGTAACTGAATGAAAATCTGATTAATTCTGTATTTTATCTGGCTTGGGGATTCAGCCCAAACCAGATAAAATTTACTTTGGAATATTTCTATGACATAGATGTTCATGGTTTATTTTTCTTTAAATATTTGTAAAAGTGCAAGTGGGGTTGTTTGAAAGCTGACATCACACAAGAAACTGATGTTTAGCTAAACTTGTAAGTTACATTTGAAAGTTTGAGTCCATCATTAATCTAGGAAGCAGAGCCAATGAATAATTTAGCTGTTTACCTGTAATAGCTTTTTATAACCTATATTACTTAATAGTTCATTTCTGGACAGTCCACAAATTTGCCTGGTGTTAATCAGTCAGCTACTGGCTTGTTGAAGAATAAACTTAAGAAGTTCAACTACACAGAAAAGTATTAAAGCAATGTTTTCTGAAATACCCCAATATCAGCACACAATGGGCTGCAAATTACAGTTCCTGACTTTCTGAAACCAGCCAGAGTGCTTTCATTTCCTTTCTGAAAGCTCACTAATGAATTCTTTATCTCAAATTTCTGTATTCTGTCAAACAGAAAGGCTACCGCAAGGGAAATGCTGCTCTGGTGGAGTGTTCCCAGCCTCAAATACCACATGATTATAGTTTGATGTATCCACAGAGTCTAACCTGCTATAAAACACCAGCACCCAGATGTGTATTTTTATGCTTTGGTGTATTTTTAACACTGATCCCAGAGCATTTCTTTCACCATTTCTCATAAATGTGCACTTTTCTTCTGACAGCCTGAGAATATCTTGTGTGTGAATCGAGAGGAATATCAAATAAAGATTATTGACTTTGGGCTGGCAAGAAGGTATGTTGTTTTAATCCAATAGTCAGCAGTTCACATTTTTCTCAACTGGGGACATTTCAGTTTGATGTCATGTTTTTGGGATAAACAAGATTAAATAAGAATTGAACTGTCGTTAGTCTATTAGAAGAGGGTTGACCTTGGATAGCATTGCTCTAATTTAGATACTGCAGGACTTGGGTCCTGAAATTTTCATAGAAAAGTTCTGTGTGCTATTATTTCTTCTATCATTTTTTAAAATCAGTTCAAAGAACTAGCCAGTGAATTCTGTTCTTACTGGAGTGGGAAGGGGCCTGGTACAATAAACAGTGACAGATGTTCTAAGGAAGCCAAAATCATGGGTAAAAGTCATCAAAGTGAACCTTTCATTCTGAAAGCCTTCAGCACTTTCAAGTGGCACTTATTTAACATCATAAGTTAAATCTTAAGCCCTTCTTAAGAGGCCATCCTTAGACCCCAACAGTATTAGAGAACATTCATCCAGTCTCCAACCTTCTCCCTTAGGGAAGGTTGTTGAGAACTTGTTTGACTCTCAATTACAAAGAACCGAGGATGAAGCGAATTTTCCAGACCTTTTCAATCTGAGTTCAGGACAGGACAAAGCACTGAAATAACATTGGCCACATTTGTTCATGACTTCTGGAGGGAAGGGAATCACGATGGTGCAACCATACTGACCCTCCTGGATTTCTCAGCAACCTTTGGTACTATCCACCATGGTATCTTCCCTCTAACTTCTCCCATCAATAAAAAAAAATAATCTGACACATAACCTGATCAGATTCTCCTTCTTAGATACTTGAAATCCTAAAGAAATCTTCTCCACTTTGCTGTCCTCTGATGGTGACTACTTGGAAAATTAGAATTCCTAGCTAGGAAAATTGTTGAATTATTATCATGTGCTATAAAAGCCATATTGGCTGCTATTGTTTCCCATACATTTTTTTTCTGTTTTATTTCTTAGATACAAACCAAGGGAAAAACTTAAGGTCAACTTTGGCACTCCAGAATTTCTTGCTCCTGAAGTTGTGAACTATGATTTTGTTTCTTTTCCTACTGATATGTGGAGTATTGGTGTCATTGCCTACATGTTGTAAGTTGAACTAAAGTCGAAGTATTATGATTGTGAGTGCTTCCAGATGAAATGTTTTATTGTGCAGTCACATAATTTTATTGGGTCATAGAATTTTATTGGATGAGGATAGATAATGATAATGGCCATTTTCGTTCTTTATTTTTAAATTTTATTAGCTGCCCATCTTATCACACTGTAACTCTTGGCAACCTACAATACTAAAAAATACTGTAAAACAGTATAAAATCAAATAAGGTAAGTACAATACTATAAAAAAATCAAGCTAACTAAAAAGATGGGGAGGGAGAGAATATGATGAGAAGGGAAGGGGTGGGATCTGTTGTTAATCAACCACCCCCATTATGAAACTCTTCTGTTGGAGCCCCAAGCAAACTGACAGAGCCGGGACTTTAAGCTATTATGGAACATAAGGAGGGTTAGAGCTGACCTCACTCCAACAGGGGGGGTAAAATGTTCCAAAAGGACTCACATTTTCTGAGAACATCATCCATTATGTCATACAGTAGAGAATCTTCTGGGTAGAAAAAAATTGATGGCATAATATTTTGTGAATGATAACATAGACTTCCCATCTGGAATATCCTTAGGTTTCTTTTTGTGTCGAGTTCATGCAGTTCAAAAAAACCATGATGGTCTTCTTGGACTAACTCTTTTTAACAAACTAACAGAGTTGGAAGGGACCTTATAGGTCATCTAGTCCAACCCCCCGCTCAAGCAGGAGACCCTACGCCATTTCTGACAAATGGCAGTCCAATCTTTTCTTGAAAGTTTCAAGTGATGAAACTCCCACACTTCCGAAGGCAAGCTGTTCCATTGGTTGATTGTTCTCACTGTCAGAAAGTTCTTCCTCATTTCTAAGTTTAATCTCTCCTTGGTCAGTTTCTGTCCATTATTCCTTGTCTGGCCTTCAGGTGCTTTGGAAAACAGCTTGATCCCCTTCTCTCTGTGGCAGCCCCTCAAGTATTAGAACACTGCTATCATGTCTCCCCGGTCCTTCTCTTCACTAGACTAGCCATGCCCAGTTCTTGTAACAGTTCTTCATATGTTTTAGTCTCCAGTCTCCTAATCATCCTGGTTGCTCTCCTCTACACTTTTTCTAGAGTCTCAACTCAAATATCATGAAATAATTTACAAAGATTTTAGCTTGTGATGCTTGATTGTAAAGAGCAGAAGAGGGAAAAAATTGACTGATGTTGAAGCCAGGAATGTTAAAATCAGTCTTTAGTGCTACGCTGATGACATTACTGTGACAGCTGAAAATGCAAAAGATCTGCAGCCTCTAGTAATGAAAGGCAAGGAACACAGAAAAAATGTGACTAAGTTTAATTAGAAAGAAGAACGAACTAATAACAACAGGTTCAGCAGGGAGTTGGAGTTGAAATGAAGATATGGTGATAGTTTATGACTTCTTGAGATCTACGATCAACCGTAAAATAAATCAAGAAATGCACTGCAAACTAGTATTTGATAGAATAAGAATGAAGACCTTGGAAAACAAATTCAAATGCCATGATGTGTCTACACCTATAAAGACCATAATCTGATAATGTGATATGCAAGCTCTCACGTTCCCTGTGACACTTTATAAAAGCAAAAAATTAAAAGTAGAAGCAGTGCAGAATTATGCTTTTAAACGCTGATGTTGGAGAAGACTCCTGATAATGCCATGGGTCGTCAATGTTAAGGATATTGTTGTGTTAACAACCAGCAGAGCGTAGAGCACATGGAAACGGTGCTGAGAGCAATAATGAATAAAATACATATAAACTGGTTTATCAAAGTTTTTACTTTGTAGTGAAAACCAATCTCAGCCTTAGCCAGTCAAAATCAGTTCAGAGATGCAAAATTCTTCTTACCAGTTTTGTAGTAAAAGGATCAAACAGGAACAATATAAATAGTTCTAAAAACAATAAATAAACCATGATCACAGTAGACCATGTAAAAGATCAAGTAGAAAAATACAAAAACAGCAGTAGGTAATAAATAGCAGCAAGTTCATGCTAGTAAATGGTGGCATGTCCACAATGACTACATTCAAGCTCTCCTTAAATATAGTTACAACAGAGCTTATCCAATCAGGATACAATGACTCAGCATTACAATGACTCAGCAGTACTTCTTAAAGTCATAGAATACATATTCATCATGTTAGCTTACATATTACCTGGACAACCTGTTAGGCATGCACCATATCCTAACAGTCAATAAAACCCTGTCATGCAGAGAAAGTATGTTGCAGTCCATGTCAGTTAGAGAATCCCAACTCCAGGAAGACAACCTTCTCTGCTGCTGTCCTCTCCTTGTGGAATATTCACACCCCCATGAATGTGAGCTAGGCCTCCCTAATTTTTAACTAATTTTTTAACAGAGATCAATCAATCTTGCCTCCTTAAAAATTCTTATATACTGTTTTTATATTTTAACGTTTTTATTGTATAACATCTAGAATCCCTCTCTGAGGAAGATGGGCAGTTCAGAAATGTTATGTTATGCTCAATGAACATGATTTTTTTTTCCTATAGGATTACTGGATTATCTCCTTTTCTGGGTGATGATGATAATGAGACTTTGAACAACATCCTGGCTTGTAGATGGGACTTTGAAGATGAAGAATTTGAAAATGTGTCTGAAGAAGCCAAAGATTTCATCTCTAAGCTTCTTATCAAAGAAAAATGGTAGTTACACACCTATAATGTTTTGCTTTTAATATGTTGTTTGCTCAGTTCCATTAGAAATACACAAAAATAATAATAATGTTTGACAGAATTACATGAAGACTACTAAACTGAACAGGAAAAAAAACAAATTCATGAAATGCCAAAAATGAAAACTTTGTATTTTATTAAAATGTTATTTAGGATAAGGGACATATTAATAATTACATACTAGTTACATAATATTACTCAGTTATTTTTTATTAATAAACCTGAAGGATAACCATGTTAGTGATGGTGATGATTGAATTGGCCCAAAGAGGAAGAATAGGAACACATAAAAGCTGCAAAGTTCTAAGGAAAAGAAATTGCACAAATCACTCATTAGGATTAGGTAGTCCTTAACTTACAACCATTTGCTTAGCACCCATTTGAAGTTATAACGGCACTGAAAAAAGTGGCTTAAAACTGATTCTCAGGCTTGCAAGTATCGCAGAATTCCCAGAGTCATGGATCAAAATTCAGGCACTTGCCATGTATTCACAATGATTACAGCATCCTGGGGTCATGTGATTGTGATTTGCGATCTTCCTAGCTGACTTCTGACAAGCAAAATCAACGGGGGAACCCAGATTTGCATAATGACTCTGTGATTCACTTGGGAAAAAAGGTTGCGAAGTTAGGCATGTCTCATTTAACAACTATATTACTTGGCAATAGAAATTCTGGTCCCAATTGTGGTTGCATAGAAACCGGAAGATGGCACCATTTCCATGGATGAAAATTAGCCTCGATCAGGGGTGTCAAACCCGTTCGCATCGCGGGCTGTATTGTGACGTATCACAATGTTTTTTGCCTTTGTGAAGCTGGGGTGGGTGTGGCCTGTGTGCGCCGAATCCGGCCTGCAGGCTACCAGTTTAACAGGCCTGGCCTAGATGGACTAAATTACATACATATCCTGAAATGAAGACCTGTATGGTCAGTTGTATGGTCATCCAGAATGAAATTGGCCAGCTTACTAATGAAGAACTTGAATAATGAACCTATACTTTTGCCATAAGTGATAAACTTAAGAATACCATTCAAATCTCAAGCTAAAGCTGTCTGTTGCTGTTACCCCTATTATCTTAAAACACCAACACACAAGCAAATGTCAGACTTAAGTATTTAAAAATTCCTGTACACATATCACATGTTAACCTTGTTCTTTTTTGTTTAGCTGGAGAACAAGTGCAGGTGCAGCTTTAAAACATCCTTGGTTGTCCGACCAATCACTCCATTGCAAACTGAAAGCTAAGGTCTGTAGATCTCTGATCAAAATTATTTTCTTTTATCTCTTAATCTCTTTGTATGAAGAAGTGCTTACTCATTAGACTGATCACTATACATTAGTCTCCTATTCATTTCTACTACCGTGTTTCCCCGAAAATAAGACCGTATCTTACATTTTTTTGAACCCCAAAATAAGCACTTGGCCTTATTTTCGGGGAGGTCCTATTATTTTGGGGCACGTGGAGCAAGATGGGGCTCCTCTTGCTGTCTTACCTGATTTCCAGCTTTGTCTCCCTAACCAGAGGAAATGGCAGAGACCAGCTGTGCATACATTTAAATATTTTCGGGGAGGGCTTATTTTCAGGGAGGGCTTTTTTTAACACATGCACTCAAAAGCCCAATTGAGCTTATTAGCCAGGGAGGTCTTATTTTTGGGGAAACACAGAATTTGATGACCAGTTTATTGCAGTGGGGTTGGGGATGTGTGGGAGACGCTATGGAAGATATTCATTGTTGGGTCCCCACAAAAATGGTGTTATTATCTTTGTTATTATAATTCATATTATCCTGTAAATTATGATTGTGAGCAATTTCTTGCGAAATATGTTTTTTTTTTTTTTTTTTAATTTGATTTATATGCCGCCCTTCTCCAGGGACTGAGGGCGGCTTACAATGCGTTAAGCAATAGCCTTCATACTTTTGTATATTTATACAAAGTCAGCTTATTACCCCCACAATCTGGGTCCTCATTTTACCTACCTTAGAAAGGACGGGAGGCTGAGTCAACCTTGAGCCTGGTGAGATTTGAACTTGCAGTAATTGCAGGCAGCTGGCAACTTAAGTGCTACTTTAAGTTCATGTTCATGTTCATACAGTACTTGCAAGTATATGCAGTACTTGCAGGTACATAAATGTAGCCCTGGTCATATGGTTAGATAATTTGGTTAGTTATCTTGCCTGTAACAGAACAGCAGAGTTGGAAGGGACCTTGGAGGTCTTCTAGTCCAACCCCCTGCATAATCAGGAAACCCTATACTATTTCAGACTTCTTATATACTTCTTAATCTTGCCTGTACTTCTCTAGAAATGCCATTTGCGTGCTAATTCCTTGTCTAGCTGATCACTTCTTTTGGTTAAAGAGGAAGGACTGAAGTAATTGTGCATTTGTAAAATCTCACATCCATCTGATCTCCCTATGTCTTCAAGATATTATCTGTGTAGTGAGTAGAGAAAAACGTATCAATTTCTCACTATATAAAGATAAAATAAAAGCACCAACTGCTATATGATTTGCATTTTCTCAGCTTAGCCGAATCAATAAGAACACATTGACAATTGCTGTTTGAAATGTATTATTATTATCATTATCATTATTATTATATAACAGGTCTTATGATTTATTTTATCTTTCTTGCTCTTGTAGAAGAAGAAGAAATGTTCTTCTCCATCTTAAGCACCTGTGGTTCCATAACATCTCTCAGAACTGAAAGGTTGGTATTAAGTTTATATGTATCTATGTATGTATTACTGGCAAGTGCCCATTTTGTGGCCACCATGTGGAGGTCATCTCAGATACTCCCACTGCCAGTTATTGCAACATGGTAAATCTGAGCAATTTCTTCCTGCCATCACAGTGGCCAAAAGAAACATTAGAACTATGTAATGAACAGTTGCAAACTGAATCCACTAACTGCAATTATCTAGCGTCATTTTCCCACGCTCCCGCATGTGCACTGGCTTTCCGTAAATACCAGAAGGATATGGCATGGGATCCTGCCTTCTCTTAACATTGCTAAATGATTAATGATGCTAAGGTTGGGGTTGTGCATATGAATATGTATGTTTACAAACAAGACCCATGAAACGCAATGAGGCTTAGTTACAAGAAAAGGCACATGTTTGATTTTGAACAGAGTCACATATACTCCGCAAAAGGGTAGGGGTGAAATTTGTACCAAATATTGCCACAAGTTGAATTCAATAATATATAAGCATATTTACTATCTGTGGGACTTTTATGTACATCATTTTGTTTTGTTTTTTTGCATGCCCCTAACTACTTGTGGGTTGTGGGCTGGACTGGAGACTGAAAACCTACACTGTAATTTCAGGAAATCCTGCTTAGCAATTTGAGATCTCAGTAGATAGGGCCCACCTATTTTCAGGAATACTATAGAAATTCTAAGGTCTCAAATCTTACTTTTTGAAAATCTAAACTTTTCAAGAAAAGTTTAAATTCTTTGGAATCTATATTATTTGGCCACGATCACATTCTCCTTTCATGTTACCCTGCAGCACTGTATATTAAGCCAAATTTGTCTTACTGAATAGTCTCTATAACTAGTAGCTGGGTTTTTTGTTTTTTTTTACTTTGAAACAGTAAAGTTATCTAGTGTTTGTAGTGTAAGCTTTAAAAATAGTCTCATCTCTATATATGTGATTGTGATGGGACCTGCCTCAATACCCCCAGACTCATATCTATAAAGCCAATCGGTCCCTGTCTAATATAATGAGCTTAAATTTGAATGACTTCCCTATGAGAACTTTTTCCCCTTTCCGTTACCAGAGATTCCATTAGTGGCTCTCCACTCACTGCCAAGAAACCTTGGGACCATAGCTCCCAGAATTCCCAGCCAGTGTAGTTTGTGGACCTTTGGCTGGAAGTTCAGGGAACTGCAGTTCCAGTAGAGATGAAGGACAGCAGAAGGCAAAATGTCTGGGTTTTTTTAAGCAAATGTTTGATAAATTAATAATAATAAAAAAATCTTTTAAAGCATCTCGAAACTAGTTCAAGGGCACCGTTCTGCATTTGCAAAGGCTGAGAATCCCTGCTTTATCACAACCACTTGTTGTTTTTAAATACCTTGAATATTAACTATGAGACAGAAAAAAGGAGACAAGCCACTTTTCATTCAGAGGGCTAATTCTGAACAGGCCATGTGGTAATATGAATCCGCCCTGTGGAACTATGAATGTAATTGAATGGTTTGTCATTCAAGTATTTCATTGCAAAGACGCCTCTGCAGAGTTTCAAGGCTCCTCGTTCACAGTGGGTTCCTGTAAGTTGCGCTGCATGTTTCTATGTCTAAGCCACCAAAACCACATTGTTCCTAACCGCTTCAGACATGTATTGAGTCAAAATTGTGGGAAGAACCATGATTGCTTGATCCAGACAGGGATAAGGCAAAGAATTCTTATTTTTACCGGGCCTTCATCTTTGGTGCTGCTTGAATGGAACTAACTGAAACGAAGAAGAATCCATGGTTTATCTAAGTCGTGCCAGACACTCTAGCTGAAGCAGAAGGCGATTGGTGGGACTTTCCTTCTTAGCTATTGTTGTTGAGGATTACTATGTTATTGGGGGGCTTTTTCCTTCCTGTTTCCCTCCTATTTGGACACTATGCCAGATTTTCTTTGGGGTGTGTGGGAATCATAGGTCTAGGTTCCTTCAGAGAGAGCCATGTTTGCAAATGCATATTGGGGCTGGAACAGTGGTGGGATTCAAATAATTTAACAACTAGTTCTCTGCCCTAATGACTGGGTGGGTGGGCGGGGCCAGGGGGTGTGACAGGCAGCACTCAGCCTCCTGCAACCCCCTGGAAGCAAAAATGGGCCGTGGGGGAGGGAGGCGCCCACCCGCACACCCCATTTTGGGCCTAGTAGGTCTCCTTGCAGCCTCCAGGGAACAAAAATGGGCCAAGCTGCCCCCCCCACCTCATTTTGGGCCTAATAAGCATCTCTGCAGCCTCCTAGGAGCAAAAACAGGCCACAGGGGGGTGCACCGCACCCCCTGCACCCTGTTTTGGGCCTAGTAGGCCTCCCTGCACATACCTGGGAGCCAAAATGGGGCATGTGGGGACTCCTGGAAGGGGAGGGGAGGGGTGGGGAGGAGCCAGCCAGCAATTTAACAACCAGTTCTCCCCAAACCGGCCCAAACCGGCTGAATCTCACCACTGGAGGGCTGAGACAATGGTCTCTAGCCACACAATGCTGTCATATGTAAATGCACCTTAGCTTAGTGAAGTAGCTCATTTCAATCCTGATCCCAAACATGAATTACACCCGAAATAACTGTAAGAATCATATAAAGGCATTTTCTTGTACTGGGGAAGAAAAGCCAAGTGACACCAGAGGTTAAAAGTATCTCCTGGGACAAGTAAAACATTGAAGCTTCTTATTGTTGTTAACTGCTGAGTCCATGATGAATAGGCCAAAGCATATTACTCTGATTTAATTAGATATAATCTAGTTTAGATTAGATTGTAAAGACTGCAAAAGAGATTTCAGATCACACACAGAAGTATTGGAACAAAGAAACAATAGTGACTCGCTTGCATGTGTTTTAGGGGGAAAATGCAAAAACTAGCAGTTCCTCAGATCTGATTCCAGCATTAGGCAGAACACACAGGTCTCTTGGCAGGCAGAGAGCAAAATTAAACAGAAATGTTGTAATATAATATGTACTCAATGTCTCCTTTGTTTTGCTTGGTGATGTTGACTGCTAATTCATTCATAGTTTTTAAAAGACCATCACAACAGTCTCAGAGGACATTTTAGAACTAGGTTTTCTTTGTAAAAGTATACATAGGGTAAAATTGAATGCAGTTTTTTGGCTGATGAAACTGCCATCAATGGAATAAGACAGAGGATACGTCCTTCCCGCACAATCCTTTCAGATTGAAATATTGATAGAGCTTGAGAGAAGTGATTGGCTTTTAGCAAAAGTGAATGTCTGGGTGCCTGTTAATAAGAAACCACACAAACATTTTGCCTCTTGTAAGTCTGAGAGTTTCCATATTCAATTTTGAATTCTGACCCCATAGATTTTAAACCAGGCAGAAGCCCTGTCTCCCTTCAAACTTCTCTTCCAACATATATACAGATAAAGGACTACTTCTAGCAAGAATGTGATGGCAGGGACATTCTGTAGAGGGATACAGACTGTAGAGAGTCTGTATCCCTCACTCCATATTATTACCCAATGATACAAAGGAAGAATGAATGGTAGAAAAAAATATCTGTGGAATCGTCTCCTTCTGGGAATCAGATGTGAAATAATACATCTGTTGTCTTGCAGGAATACCTCCTGCATGCACTGCTAGTGTTCTGCTTGTAAAGAGGTACAAAGATGTTTTCAGTTAGTTAAACTAGGATAAAGATCACAATCAGCAGGCTTGCTCAGACCAAACATGACAATGCAGGCTTCAGCGCTGTTTCACAATGTTCTTCCCTTTTGCCTGAACAGCTTGTGCAGGATATTGTACATTTCAAATACTCCCTCGCTCAAATGAAATCAAGCCAAGGCTTCATTTCACTTTGGGGTATTTTTTTGGTCAGTAACATGCAGCAATATGAAAAAGAAATCCCTGAATTTATCCATCAAATTGTGATTCAGATAGTGATCCTTTTTAAATGGTGTCGGAACAGCTTTTCCTGGACTGTGGCAATCAACATTGGAATTTACATTCTTTTAAAACCATGTAGTCTGCTTTACTCTTAAGCTAACTCTAGAAAGAGTGCAGAGAAGAGCAACAAAGCTGATTAGGAGACTGGAGGCTAAAACATATGAAGTACGGTTGCTGGAACTGGGTATGTCTAGTTTAATGAAAAGAAGGACTAGGGGAGACATGATAACAGTGTTTCAATATCTCAGGGGATGCCACAAAGAAGAGGGAGTCAAGCTATTCTCCAAAGCACCTGAGTATAGGACAAGAAGCAATGGGTGGAAATTAATCAAGGAGAGAAGCAACTTAAGAACTAAGGAGACATTTCCTGACAGTTAGAACAATTAATCAGTGGAACAACTTGCCTCCAGAAATTGTAAATGCTCCAACACTGGAAGTTTTAAAGAAGAGATTGGATAACCATTTGTCTGAAGTGGTGTAGGGTTTCCTGCCTAAGCAGAAGGTTGGACTAGAAGACCTTCAAGATCCCTTCCAACTCTGTTATTCTATTCTATTCTATTCTATTCTATTCTATTCTATTCTATTCTATTCTATTCTATTCTATTCTATTCTATTCTATTCTATTCTATCCTATCCTATCCTATCCTATCCTATCCTATCCTATCCTATCCTATCCT
>WNWU01000003.1:188041-199615 GCA_012654045.1 Ptyas mucosa
ATCCTATCCTATCCTATCCTATCCTATCCTATCCTATCCTATCCTATTCTAACTTGCAATGTGCACAGTGGGCTTCATACAAAAGGCAATCTTTCCTTGTTTTTTTACAATGATACAATTCACCAAATGGATTGTTACAGAGACAGTTTGGTGCTGTGATTAAGGCATCAGGCTATAGACCGAGAGATGGTGATTCCGGTCCCACCTTGGCCCAAAGCCACTTGGTTGACCTTGGGCTAATCACTCTTTCTCTCTCAGCCCTAGGAAGGCAAACTACTTAAGCACCAGGAGTCAACACTGACTCAATACCAAAGGAAAAAAAAATCTTCTGAAATTTTTCATGAAAGATATTTTCATTTCTTACAATTTAGACTTTGACTAGTCTTTCTTCCACAACTGAGAAGGCTCACAGATGTCACATAACATTTTCCACTAGAGCTCCAATATTTCATTCCCAATGCTCCATTTCCCAATTTCAAATAATGGGATTATGGTGTTTGTATCAAAGCAGACATCTCCAGCCGTGTAGCAGAGAGCAATGATTCTCTCAGCCGGAAAATGCTGAAAAGCAGAGAGCAAGATAAGAAATTAAAATACAAGATTAAGTGTACAACAGTATTTGTGCTAAGTCTTAAACTAGTCCACTACTCTCAAATATGATAGAGAGTGAAGTATAGTAGTAGATGGTCACCTATCAGACCAATCAGCTCTGTTTGTGAAATGCCCCAAATACCAATGCTTATCAATATCTTATCCTGGTCTACAAAATACTTTGTGCTGGTCTTAACAGCAATCATAGTTATGACTGCTATCTTGCTGTTTTTGACCACACACTGCAGACATCCTGTAAATATTCAACACTAAACTATGATTCAGCGTAATCTTTTGATGCAGCTGTGGTGCTTTTGAAAGTATATATTGTGGATTTAACCTGTGGCTTATTCTGTTTCTTTTGCAGGAGAAACTGCTGTGTAATCACTGTTTTTGTGATGTTTGGAAACACAAACGAGTTGTTCTGAGGCTTCACCTTCCTCTCCTACTCCCCGAGATGACTTGAGGTTTTTACTAAGTGGACCAACAACCACTTGAGCTGCAGGATTTACATCCCAGTAGTGCTGTGCTACTTTCTTCTTCCCCTGCTTTCTTTCAAGTCTTCAGTGTCAATTGGTATTTCCAGGAAAGAATGCCATTTGAAGACAGTACTGATTTGCGCTTGAGATTGGTATCTTTGCTTACAATCAGCGTGATATTTCTGGTGTTTCCAGAAGTTTCAGCTTTTGAAAGTACGGCGAGATGATCAGATTCCTGCTCAGCTCAGCAACAGAGGTTGACTTTGATTTTGTGATGGCTGCTTTCAGAACTACTGCATTGAAAAATGTGCTGTTAGAAAACAGTGGTTAAAATTATGTGTGATGTGTAATGGTTCAGAGAAGGTGGTCTCCCTTTTCCCTGCAAACACAGAATGACTCTGCTATTGTCATGCGTGAACGACATGATAAGATGTTCCCTGGAATGTTTTCTCCATGCCTGCTGCTAACATAGTAATATTCTAATATTGTTTAAAGAGGGAATTTTGGAAAAAGTTGCATTTGGCAAGGATGGGTCTCGTTTTTCTTTCATTTTGTTTGAATTTGCTAGCAAATTGTAACTCTTCTTCATAGCCTTTGAATGTTTCTACTGTATTTAAAATTGCCATAGGTTAAGAAACAAATGGAATCTCCTAGTTTCTGAAAGCTGGTACAGTGAAGGGTTGGGAGTTTACAAATGGGAGCTATGAATAGCTAGGAACTCCCCTGTGATCTTAGACAACAAGCTGTCTCTCAGCTTTAGCTCCCTGGGTGTTTGCAAAGGGGATTGTGGGGTGGAGTGGGCTGGGGTGGAGGAATCGGGTGGAGTGGGGTGGGCAAAGGGAACTAAAGATGTCCTATGCACCTTGATATAATCATGCAAGTGAAGGAACATGATCTGTATCCTTTGTGAAATGACATCATGCTGCATATGACATATTGTTGCATGTACTGGATGTCTATGCTCAGCCCATCATCTCAACATTATACTAGCTTACAAACCCAGGTTGTGCCTGAGACAGCTGGGTCTCAACACAAGAAACATTTTACAGACAAGAAATACCGTATTTTTTGGAGTATAAGATGCACCGGAGTATAAGACACACCTACCTTTTTTTTTAAAAGTTTTTTTTTATTTTTTAGACAAACACACATACAAACATACAAAGTATTTTCTTTGAACAGAGTATTTGGCTGGTTCACAAATTTAAACAGTGTTTAGTCATTTCAATTAAATTTACAATTTCTATATTTCCTTTTTGACATATTTATTCCTCATCTATTTTTTAAAAAACAATATTACCCTTCATCCTCATTTCTAATCTTAATCAAATTCAATTTTTCCCTTCTATTCTATATTATACCCCTTCCCATTGTCATCTATTTTTATATCCAACCTCACATTGGTTAATTATGTAATATTACAATTGTTTAATACAAATTCAACATTTTAATATAAATCAATTAGTTATATTACTATCTTTTTTTGTCTATTAATCAATATGAACATGAATATTCCAATTATTTCCATGCAATCCAACTTCTTACAAATCAATTAATTATATTTACCAATAATAATAAACCAAATGATTTCCCCCTCTTATGTTACTCATTTTCACATCTTAAACTCTCCCAATAACCCAAATAGTTTTGCCCATATAATCCTCCAAATCACAACTTAATCATTTCTACTTTCATCACAATATATAATTAAAAATATTTCAATCATTACAATTTCCCTAATTAAATTTTAAAATGTTCTAGCTGTTATCCAAGCTACAATTTAATCCTTTTTTACTTTCACCACCATATACCATTAAAGGTATTTCAATTGTTACAGTTTATACTTATTTTTATTATTATAAGTTTATAATTTATACTTTTTATTATTACTTCATATTTCTAAAAAAAATAAAAAAATAAAAACTTACCATTGTCTAGATTTCAAAAATACAAAGACAAATATTCCAATTATTAATCATTTCATTTTTACAATCATGATTTCCCATTTATTTCTTACTACTATTCATATTTCAATTCTAAATATGTATAACATTTTTCTCTTTCATTTCTTTTTCTCCCTTCCCATTTTTATTTTTGCCTTTTTCATTCTCCTTTTTTTCTTTTGTGTTTAAAATCTTGAACTCTCCTCTTTTGCCCTAAATTTCCCATTGTTTGTTCCTACCTTTTTTGGTGAGGAAAAAGAAGAAAAAGAAATCTCCCTGTGTTTCTGCCTGATTTTGCCTCGCTGCAGTAAACAGCAAACAGCCTGCTTTACTTTCAGTTTCGTTTTCACCATAGCTTGATTAGCACAAAGGAAAAAAAATCTGCTCCAGAAATCTTTGCAGCAAGCAGCAGAGTCCTGTGCAAAACAGCTGAGAGCAAATCAACTGAGAGTCAGGAGGCCAATCTAATCAACTTGTGCTAATTAGTCTATCCTGAAGCTGAAAGGAGCTGTTTTTTCTTGCTGTTTGCTTGCAAGGAGGTAACTGCTGTGAGGCACAGGCCAAAGGGTGGGGGCCAGTGGGTGGGCAGGGCTACATTCGATGTATAAGATGCACCTAAATTTTCATCCCCTTTTTGGGGGTAAAAAGGTGCGTCTTATACTCCAAAAAATACGGTAATAGGCAAACACAATAAGTTATACTAGAATTTTGTCAAGGGAACTGTAAACTAAATGGAGTGAAGAATTAGTGGCACAGGTTCTTGTCAGTGGTTCTTTTATTTACAATAATTAGAAAGTTCAACTAGACAAAAGAATTTATACTTTTGGACATGGTAAGACTAAGCCTGAAACAGAACTGCACCAAAATTAGTTTAGTAAGGCAATTGTTAAAACATGTAAGTATTTATTGACATTTGAAATAGGCAAATGATAAAGTGGGCAAAAATGTTGGATATAATACACAGATGGAATAATGGGGAAATATGTTGCTGAAAGGTTTGAAATTTACCTTATGTTATAATCTTAAAATGAATTTTTATAAAATGATGTACCATAAGTATATGAACCGTTGAGATATCTATCTATCTATCTATCTATCTATCTATCTATCTATCTATCTATCTGTCTATCTATCTATCTATCTTTCAAATTTATGTTGGAAGCATGAACAACAAGAGGGACATTTTATCATGTTTAGTGGACGTGTAAAAAAGCTAGAAAATTCTGGATCCAAATCTATACATTGATTCAGCGGATTTTCAAGATTAATATACAATTGAAACCAGAGGGGTTTTTTTGAGAGGGATTGATGGACAAAAGTTATGGAATGTTGTTGTTGTACAGTACAATTGCAGTAAGATTATTGTATGCACAAAAATGGAAATATATGGCATTATCCCAATGGAAGGATGTTTGATGAAAATGATGGAACTTGCCAAGATGGTTAAATCGACTTCTTTGATCAGGCAAAGTATCTATGTTTGTTGCTAACTTTATAGACTTTTTTGTGTAAAACAGAAAAAAAAATGAATTTATGATTTATGGTTTGAATGATTAGACAGAATGGATTACAGAGAGGAGACAGTTATGTTGTAATCATACAGAAAGAGGTAGATTGATCATTGTACTTGTAACTGCTGTAAAGAAGATTGGAAGCTATTCTTTGTATGTTTTTTTCTTCCTTTTTTATTTTTGTTTTACCTTTTTTCCCTTTCTTGCAGTTTAACTTTTTCTTCAATTTATTTCTTCTTCTTTTCTTTATCTTACTTTATATCAGTTTGTATTTATTTTCTTTTTCCTTTTTAAAAAAATCTTTAATAAAATTATAATATTACCACAGCTACATCTGGTCTACCAGCTTAGTTGTAAAGATAGCTGAAATAAGATACTAGAAATTGTATGCTATAAATACATACATGCACACATATCTACATGTGGGTTTCTCTATAAACAATGCAGGTTAACAAACATCCAATACTAATAACAAAAAAAAATCTTCTGTAGAAACAAAGAAAAAACCCCAAATATCAAATAGATCTAATATTAATTTGTTTTCTTTTTTTCTGTTCTGTATTTTATCTTTGGTGATAAAAGAAAAATAAACGTGCTTTAAAAAAACCATGCAGGATCAATTACCAGTGAGTGGGGATTTATATTAGCTCCATTACTAAACAGTTCCCTCCAAATATACACTGGCTAAGGAATTAAAATATTATGAATTTGGAAGTTTGGATAAGTTGTGAGAGATCAGCATCTATTTTACTAAATAGCAAAAAAGAAAAAAAATTCTCAGGGCAGTTTCTTGGGAAAAAATGTTTTATTTCCTTGAGGCTGATTATTTCTTTAGCCAACTTCATAAGATCTTTGGCTGTAGAAAAATAATCTCTGGGGAAATAGATTTATAAATGGTTTTGCATCACATAATGTGCCAGAAGATAAGGAGAAAGTAAATATATGCTATGAGTCAAGGGAATGTCTCCTAAGAGATCCTGCAAATCCAATCCTTACCTGTTCAGTTAATAAATGGACTCCAACTTGGTTGGAGTATGTGTGTTCATTTAAAGAAATAAAATTAAGAAACATTACATTTCTGTTTCTACCATAAACCTATCTCTACCCATTGTTTTTAATTATGTGTAGCTGATTAAGTCCAGGACTCTCCACAGGAAGAGAGTAAAAAAGAAAAACAAAACTCAAAATGGTATATAACCAGAGGTGGGTTTCAGCAGGTTCTGACCAGTTCTGGAGAACCGGTAGCAGAAATTTTGAGTAGTTCAGAGAACCGGTGGTAAAAATTCTGACTGGCCCCGCCCCCATCTATTCTCTGCCTCCCAAGTCCCAGCTGATCGGGAGGAAATGGGGATTTTGCAGTAACCTTCCCCTGGATTGGGGAGGGAATGCAGATTTTACAGTATCCTTCCCCTGGAGTGGGGTGGGAATGGAGATTTTACAGTATCCTTCCCCTGCCACGCCTACCAAGCCATGCCACGCCCACCAAGCCACACCCACAGAACCGGTAGTAAAAAATTTTGAAACCCACCACTGTATACAACCATTCAATAAAAGCCTTCACCCCTTTTTTTATATGCATTGTGACTAATTAAATCAAAACAGTCTAAATATCCAATTCCTTGTCAGGACAGACGTTCAAGAGACAGACATATAGTTTACTCCCTGCTTTCATCTGAATGAAAAAACTTTCTGACTGAGATCACACATTGCATGAAGATATAATTTAAAAAATGTTATTCTGAACTAGTCAAATTGGTTCACATTCAATAAAATTGTAAACCAATTAAAAGCAATTCTGCTACGGCTGGGTATTAAGCATGAACTAGTCGTGGATATATACATCTAATATTGGTCCTTTAAACCCAAAATGTCTACTCGGAAGGACAGATCGTTCTCGTTTAGCAACTGCCTCATTTAGTGACCATTCACATTTACAGTGGTGATGTGACCACCCCCTTGCATTTACAGTCTTTGCAGTTTTGTAAAGGAAAACATTGTTGAAATGAGATCATAAGAACAGTTGTGGTTTCCCTTAATGAAGTCCATATTCTTCAGATAAATGTTGTGTGATTCAATGATCACTGAAAAGAAACCAAGAAGATGATGAGAATTGGCTTTGTGCCATGCTCCTTTATTTCTGTCCTCCTCCTCGTCTTATTCCTTCCTTATCAAAAGCCACTTGCTTCCTTGCACAAGAGCAAAAGCTGTTACTTCTCTTTTCTTCTTCGTTTTATAGTGATTATCTGGATACATGCAGTCTCGGAGAATTGTGTATTATGTAATTGTGTGATCAGGAGAAAAGGAAGAAAGAAGATGGCAGTGAGAGACCTCAAATTGCTGTACATGCATTGAAAGTTCATTTTGAAAAGTAAATTCACTAGGGGGAAAAATACTCATTTCCTTCCAAAAAGACAGAAAACAGCTGCCTGTGTTTGAAGATAGTACATGAACTAAAAATTGATGAAGATGTACAAGAAGTTCTTGGAATACTGGACTATGAAGGCCTTCTTAAGTTGAAAGATGAATGTTAGACTGGCATTTGCTATCCAATTAAGATGAAAGCAGAGCTTTGTTTCAAGTGAGGTGCAACTGTTACAGACCTATTCTTTTAAAAGATCCCATGCAAGATCAATGGAATGCTTGTGTCTATAAATACAGTACATTTGGCCTTGACAATTCCCCTGAAGCGTGTCATAATCCTAAAAGCAATTCATTGGATTCCCACAACTGGATCTTATAGAATGAGTAACTAAGTGCATGTTGCTCAGTAAATACAACGCCGTTTGTACTGAATTATTGTACTGTATGTACATAATGCTTGCAATAGTTATGGTTTTGAAATATTACTCTGGATAAGGATATTCTGTTTCAAGGCAAACTTTGAGTGCCAATATTTTAAGAGCTTGTTGAATAATATAGAATGCCAACTGCTACTTCAACGGTCTTCATATATTCTACGTTTATAAACTTCGAATAGCATGCTTTAAAATTGTTTCTTTTGAAAATAGTGTAACCATAGTTTGTTCTCTTACAGTTATTCCAGCATTCTAAAAAATATTCTATCACCCTTCCAGTGTATGTTACTCTATGCGTGCTTGCTTATTTGCTCTGTTTGGGGATATTATGTCCATACGTTCAGATATGTTCAAATACAGTATATGTTCATATATTTTGGAATTGTGAATTAATATGACAGAGCAAGACAGGCACTTTATAAGATGTAGTTATTGCGCTGAGCTTATATTTTCATGGCTGGGTTGATGTGACTGGAGCTATTATTTTCAGAAGTAGGGAACATAGTTGATATCTCTACTAATAAATTGAAGAAAAATTTATAAAGATACAGAATTATATTTTGAGAACATTGCATTTTGAGAAAAATGATTCCGTTTGCATTGTCACCAAACAATCTGCATAAAGTGCTTTAAATGTTGATAATAACTTTCTGCTTTCTTAGTTTGAGAGATATAACAGAAATAATCAATGTTTATTAGAAAAATAGTTGCTGCCAACAGAATGGGCTAGATGACTTTTTATTTAATGGCTAGATAATGTTGTAAACAAAGGAAAATTAAAGAGCAAGAAGCCAACAGTCTCATCAACTCACCAAAAAAAAAGGGCTGTAATGTCTTTTTATGTGTAGAGCGGCACAGTAGCCTAGAGGTGAAGACACTTGCCTCCTACTCAGAAGGTTGAGAGTTCAATCCTAGGCAGCAGCAGATGTTTCTCTATTAGGTGCAGACATAAAATACTGTATCTGCTGCAAACTCGTGTAGGCATCAGGAAAGACATCCGGCCAGTAAAGATCAGCAGTGTTCAATCGACCCGACTCCACCTTGAATAAAGGTATTAAAGGCTCATAAAAAGAAAAAAAAATGTCTTTATATGTGTCATTCAGAAAACGATGCTACATCTTTACACTTCATTTTCATTCACAGTTACATATACTTGGGATTTGACTTAGTGTAAATGCATGAACTCAACCTAACAAGTAAATGAATCTCTATAAGAATATTTTGATCAGGGTATCACAGATTGAGTGCTATTATATATTTACCTCCATTGATGATACCTCCCAAGAATAATAAAAAATACTATCCTGGGACAATCATATTTACAATGAAGAAAATCAAATGAGAGTTGCAAATTGAAATTATGTAAATTTAGTGAGGGATATCAAACTCATGGCCCGCGGGCCAGATGCGTCATGTTTTGGCTCCACCTCTGCCCGGTTCAGCGAAGTGGGAAACAGTCCCAATATATCACGTGACACCACCGTGACAATGCAAGTTTGACACCACTTATTTAGTGTATACAATAGCATACATGTAGATAAGACAAGAGTAGGGAAATTAAACATTCACATAAAAGAAAGCATGTTTTTAATTATTTTTGAATTTGATCATTAATTCTAATGGTGTGGAAGGTCAAATAGCTATCTGAATTACCGGTACCTTAAAAAGAAAAAAAAAGAGTTAACTACCAAAAAGTTCATTGGGCCCCTCTATGCCAATTCCGACACTTTGAAAATTGGCTTTACAGTGGAGAATTTCACCTTCAATGAACGCTTATAAATCACAGTTAGCTATCTATTTATAAAACTATATGAAATATGCATCAAGATAAGATGTTTTGTAAATATGCATTTCAAGTTTATATTCAGAGGTCATAAGCACAATAATTACATGCTTTAATATGTTTTTTGTTTTCCATAATATTTTTTCTTAAAAGTAGTGAATGCCTTCAGTATACTAAGATCTGTGCAAATATGCAGATGATCGTGCAATTTAAGTAGGATTTAAAATGAATATCATGTTTCTAAATTAACATGCCATCTTATTAAGATTGAAAACATAGCAATTATGAACACACATAATCTGGAATAAATTACCTTGATTACTCATGACTTTTGGATTGTTGTGCCTTTATGTTCCAATTTTCACCCTTCTGATTTTGAATGTTTAATTACTATCTTTAAATTTATTTACATCCTTTGAATGTTTAGTAATTGCCCAATATAACATACAGTAAGTAGTTGATTCAAAATCATTACAGACCAGCTACCAAAGGCTGCCACAACAGATGTGAACATCAAGTGTTATCGAATGTCAAACAGTTGCCTTTAATTGCGGTTTGTTGTTACATCTGAATTTGTTTCAGGTTAATTATAATGTGCTACATCATTCTGCCCACAAGGCACAATGACAGAACTGATAGAAAACAGAACCATATGTGGAGCTAAATGATTCTTTGGAGATCCACCATTACCACCACCAGGATATGAGTCTCTACACTTCACATTCCTGACCCCATGGAGTAGAGTGTAGGGAACCACACTCAAAAGGTCTGAGGTGAAGCCTCAGATAAATGAGTTATTATGGACAGGGTAAATTCAGGCCTCAGGATTCCCTTTCAAGTTCAGGAGAGATGAATATGCAATAAGGCCCCTTAGGACTGTTTGCTGGTCTGATGTATTTCCCAGACTTGATGTAAGTACTAGAAAGCTGGTTGTCTGTGTTGACTCACCAACATAGTAATATCTTCTGCTTTCAGGACATGCCTGCTCAACCACTGACAGGAAATTTGGCATTTACACACCGTTCAGGTCTAGATCACAATCCACCACACAGTCCTGACTTAGCTCTGATAATATGGTGTCTGAATTTTATAGTGTAAGTCATGGGGAGAAACTACTTTTCATCAAGACTATTTTGGCATTACTTTGGTGACAAATATAATCAGTGCTCTAATCCAGAACAGGTACAAAGAATTCAATCTAGTAGCTACAATTTGAGTCTGTCCCCGGAATACACTAAAGTCTAATGAAAGGCTCACTGGGCAACTGATCAGGCCACTTGAGAGTTCTGGCTTTGACTTCAATTAAGAATAATCTTGCCAAAAGTGATGGAATTAATTATAGAAGAAAGAAGTGCTTGGAGTTTATTTAGTGACTCACTGTTTTTCACAGTTTCTTTGGCTGTGACAATCCCACCTTTCTGAATGGTGCTTCTGTTCTACTCATTTTGCAACATGTTTATTTGAAAATATGGTCAGGATGAATTTAGCAAAAGAGGATCTGGCCTACAAATAATATATTAATATAATAAATGTACAGACAAAATTACAGGCCACTACAGCTCAATCCACATAACATTTAAAAATCTCATTTATTTCAACCACATTAAGTTCAAATGCTACAAGATGTTGGCTTCGGGATCAGGTTAACCATATTTCAACTTCGCTTGTGAGTATTTTATCAATTTAGCATCTCCGGGAGCATTAGGATTTATGCTGACTTTACTGGTAAAATGTTTACTTCATTTGATGTAGACCTGTGACTTTTAGAGAAAAGTAATAAGGTAACTTAAAGTCCACGGAATGAAGAACAATTAAAAATGTATGGTTGGACTGGAAAGTCTCAAGTACCAGATTTTTTTACTACTTCTGTGGGTGTGGCTTGGTGGGCATGGCAGGGGAAGGATACTGCAAAATCTCCATTCCCACCCCACTCTGGGGCCAGCAGAGGTAGTATTTGCCAGTTTTCCGAACTACTCAAAATTTCTGCTACCAGTTCTCCGAACTACTCAAAATTTCCGCTACTGGTTCTCCAGAACCTGTCAGAATCTGCTGGATTTCACCCCTGGTTTATACTCCTCATGGAAGAGGTTCTCTACTCTTCCCCTTTGGAAATCTTTTATTTTTCAAAGGCCCTCACAAGCAACCCCTTTGGGGAAGTTTTTGGGAGGCCAAGACAGGTTACAGGTGGGATGGAAAATCATTGATACTCTCCCCCATCCCCCATGCTCTTGCAGCTGAGATGAGGTGACAATCCACTTTCAGCAATCATATAAACTTGAGTTATTTGACTAAGGAACTAAAGGAAATCCCAAATTTGAAGCAATCACTGACTAAGTCCCTCTGCAAATTATTGTGATCCATGCTTGCTATAGCAATGGCTCATTTCAGAGAATGGATCTGATAACATTTAGGTTATATTTATTTATTTATTTATTTATTTATTTATTTATTTATTTATTTATTTATTTATTT